>JAQFYU010002220.1:0-12429 GCA_034694905.1 Ceratophysella granulata
TCAGGCCGGCGGGAGTGCGTGTAGAAATTTGGTTAATCCGAGATGTCATGTTTTGGAAATTTATCTTGTGCTGATGAGTTCATGGAAGGGAAGAGTGGGTCGACTGGCAGAGAAAGCCCTCGAGGAATCTCTCAAGTAGAACATAAAAAGAAAGTGTAAGGAAATGACTCACACAGGCTCTTCCAGTTCTCTCCTTATCTCCGCTCCGAAAAGAAATGAAATGAAATCCCAAGACAACTAATGTTTCGAAATCCAACTACGCTAATCGTCAGGCTTCCCTCAGAACTTAGCAGAGGCTTCTTATGCAAAAACATGTTTTTTGGGGAGGTTCGTTGCAGATTTCTTACCTTAAAATCTCAAATTTTCACACACCGGCCTGATTTCAATAACCAAAATATTATAGAGTTTTTTCCAGTGCCTATTTGTATTTTTGATGTATTCCTGTTTTGGTGCATATTGTATACTTTTATTTCATGTTTTGAAAGTTCACGACGAAACCAGGTCAAATAAATGAAAATAGCGTGCTTGATGATACAAATCGAATGAAATATCATACGAACTTATCGGACTTTTCATAAAAAATTTCATGTTTTTTAATCGAGCCGCACTTGCGCCCTACGAGTTATACACCATATTATGCCATATTTTGCATCATTTTAGCATGCCCCAAATCTTCGTGGCTATTGAACGGAAGGCGACAAGAAATACATGACTTCGAATGCATGACTGACATTGATCTAATTCAATATATTTTTTTTAAATTTTGGGGTTCTCTTCTCAATGCACAAATGCAACTTGATTTCTATGTTCTTACATAAAAACTTTTGCATTTTTCAATTTATAACTTTCTAAAATTACCGGGCTTTGATTTTAATTGAAATTCTTCAACATTAGTTGCGTATGTATAACTTGATTGACCGAAACACTTGTTTTTATTTTAATTGCAAACTTTGGAATTATAAGTTTTTTTTTGCTGTGCATATTTTAGCACATATTTGATCATTGCTTCTAATTTTTAAGCGTATTCTGGATTTTTCAAGCATATCTGTACACTACTACTGCATACCTGTTTGGATTTAGAGATTTTTTAGAGGGTTTTGTTTATTACACTAATTTTCTGTGGAAACTTGTTTTATACATTGTTTCGGAAATTCAAAGCTTTATACGGTATATTTTAATTTTATGCTTTTCGGCATGAATGACTCCATTTCAAACCAAACATACTTCTTAAATCCTTAATTATTGCATAAAACTGATTGTTGCTAAATATTTTTCAGTTAATTCATGTACATATTTTGACCGTTTGTATATGTGCATACGAGCCCTTCTCTACTCATAACCCTTCGTTCCACTCCCGGCTTGACTCAAATCAACTTTGGCTTCGGAGAGCGGGATTCTAGAGACAAACAAGGAAATTGTACCAATAAATTACCTGCCCTTTTCTTCCGAACAAACCACACGAGGTTTGGTTTGTCTACTCCAGTTTTGAAAATTATTCTCGACAACCCATGAACTAAAATTTGGAGAGACAGGCGGCATGTCTCCAAATCACTTATTCACACTCAAGCTCAGGAATTCAATGGAGAAAGTTCCTTCCGCTGCTGAGTCTTTCTTGGTGAAAATAGGATGAAGAAAGACGTGAGCTTGAGCTCCATTAAGAGCTCAAGGTGCTTACCTGCTCCTTCCCATATTCTTCTGCCTAATAAATGAGATTTGGTCCGGAAGCTAGAACATGAAGACCTCACAAACGGAATAATAGTGAAATTCGATTAGCGCTTCGTCTCCTGCTCAGATTTCCATACACAGAGTGGCTCCTTCCAATTTTACTCCACAATGCTGTTTGGCATCTCCAGCGTAAGCTCCGTTCTTAGGCTAAGATCCAAGTTCCATTGGAATATATAATTTATGGTATATAATGGAGACAAGACAACGGTGCAGTTTATTGAATTAGCTGCCTTGCCTTTAATGCAAATCCTCCTCATTTCTTCTGGAACCTTCTGATTATATTTTTGCATTTTGGTCTTGGAAATAGCTGAGCTTGCGCTTGAACTGCTGACACGTGGCCCGAAGAAGATCCTATGGAATTTAATTTGTGACCCGAATTATTTATTAATTTAATTTGTAAATTCCTGCTCCCTGCTGACCCTATTTCTGTGTCACACAAAGTAACCCTCGGAAAACCAACATTCCTTAGTAGGGTCTGGTCATTCAGTTTAAATTCAATTTAGCTTACCTTCCGGAACATTCAGCATTCCAAATCCGCTTGCAGTAATTTAATTAAGCTATCCTCAAAATTCGCATCAGGCTAAGCGGAGTTGGTCAATTGGTTGACCAGCTGCTGCTAGTTCAATTTTATAATTTAGATTCCACTTGAATAACAGGATAAATATTTGCTATTTGATATCTGCACTCCGAAACTCGCAGTATGTCACTCGAAAATGTCAGTGCAATTTTAGGAGACGAGGAACAGGTGAACAGAAATATTATTAAATCATCGCTACCATGATATATTCCATATTGCATCCAATACGCGATACGATACGATATTTGGATGTTACAATATGGGTCAATCAAACTATGCGGGGGAAAATTCCAGTTGTCTCTTCTGTTGGCTCAAGTAAGTACTTGAAAGTGATATGGATCTTGAAGCCTATTTGGACAGGGATTTAATATGCTGTTAGAAACAAGCAGAAAACACATTCGCATGCTACTCTTTAATTCGACTAGTAACGAATAAGTGGGTTGTAATTCACAAGGAGTCTACTGATACACACGTTAACCGACAAACTCCAAATTGGAGCCGTATATGTATAAATAATATGCAAACATGTCTTTAACTGTCTCGCTTCTGACACTCAATCTTTTAATTAATTAGAGGAAGAGCAGGGTGGCCACAAAAGTTGCCCCTCCCTTTAAATAATTTCAAGCTTTAACCGGACCAAAATTATTGAGTGCGTGTAAATTAAGATTTATTCAAAATCATTTCGTTGGAAAAAGCTTCAAACTTTTTAGAGATATTTAATTTCTTTTTAAAAGCATTGCAAAAAATAAAAGTACATCGTTGTGACAGACAAATGGCCCTAGCAACAATAAAAAACTATGAAAACAAAACAGAATTTAAAATAGTAGTGCCACTGCTTTTCATTTACCTTAAAATATCGACTAAAATTGAAAATGCAACCCGGAACCGGCAGAAAGATCCTAGCAAGCTTCATGATATGTGAAGCCATGGCAACAACGCAGTTATGATATGAATACGCAATTTTTCAAAAATCAGAAATTCATTTTAAATCGTCAATGTAAATTATATGAAATTGAAGCTCATCGTAGAATAATTTAGCAAATCCTTAAAATTTGAAAATCATGAATTGGTTTAAAAAATGATTAAAAATTCGAAACTCATCTTAAGTCGGTGAAGAAATTCATTCAAAATTCAAAATTAATCTTAAATCGGTTTATCAAAGCATTAAAAATTTCAAATTCATCTTAAAATTCGATAGTCTCTAAAATCCCTAAAAAATTAAAATTTATCGTAAATCGGTGTAGCAACTTTTTTTTTTACAAATGAACGGCGATTCTTCTACCCGCCCTATAATTCCACCAATTTTAATCACTAATTTGTTAAATTAGTCCAGTATTTATTTATTCTATTCCATTGATCCTTATGAAGTTTCCCTAAATTAAGCAGGAAATTGAGCAAATTTTCTCATGAACTTCACCATGCAACCGTTCAAAATTAATTTAAATAGTGGATTTTATTGAGAAAAGCAGGCAAAAAGTTGGAGAGAATTATATGCTTCTCTCAGTGAAATCTGATTCGGAACTGCGTCACAATCAAAATTAATTAATTTCAACAGAACGGTAGTAGTTACTTGTTGCAGTGACGCAGGAGGCCATGCCAGGCAATGGCATGTAATCAAATACCTCCGAGTTCGAAAGCCCATAGCCAAAGTCCAAAGTAGTGACTCCATTATTAGCAACCTATGAATTATCCCCTAGCTCCAAAAGGCTAAACTGCATGCTGACAGGGAAAGTGAACATTCTGTTCCAAAGTTTTTAGTACAATGTTACACATCCGCTTTTTTTTGTAGCGAGAAAGAGAATCGGTGAGGAATTTCATTTAATCCTATTATTACTTCGATGATCCAGGTTTCCTTTTTTTATATTAAAAAGTTAGAAACTCGAAATGAGTCTAAGCATCATCTTGGTACAAGTCCAAGAGAAGAGGTATAACGAGGGAACATTATTTTCCCCACTTTTTCCCCCATTGAAACTTTTTAAATTGAATTACCCTCAACTTTCCGATCCACCGTACCGTGTGGAAAAAAGTCGTGATATTATTATTGTCACTCCTTGAATTCTCCTAATGTCGATTCGAGGACTTGTAGTGCTTTTCAAGCGTCTTCCGTCAATTCGGCCTCTTCAATTGGGCTCATGTAGAATTTGGTTATTGATACGGAAAGACTGCGGTTGCTATGATCGCATATTTTTAGATGTTTTGGAAATGTTGGTGAGTATATTAGCGTTTTTTTTTATATTTTTGAACTTATGACCCCCTTTTACTGGGTCAACCAATTAAACTACACATAGTGAAGCTGTCTTCTCTAGGAGAAAGGCTTGAGGTTGTACTTTGATGTACGTTAAATCAATAGGTTAGAATAAATTCATTGTCTTTTCTTGACGCTAGTGTTTATAGACTACTTTCGTTGAGTGAAACTGACGTAAATGAAGATATTACTGAACCATTTATTCCGGAATGTGAACTTTGAAACAACCTATCAAGCGAAACCCTGAGCCATGTGTTTATCCCTGGAGTGAAGTAATGGTCCAACATACGGTTCATACTGTCAGGTTAGGATGATCAGACACTACAGGGTGAGCTCAAGATTGGCCAGTCTTTTCCAAAATTTCTACGTCATGAAATATAGAGCCGAATTCAGTGAACTTAGTTTTTTAAATAAAAGCGATATTAAAAAATCTCAGAATATATTCAGTTTTGTTACCAATTTAAGATCTGCTTATAAATTTTTGAAAATCCATGCAAAACTTAGCATAACAAACTTTCATTTGCGTGGCTTGATCGATAAATTCGGCAGCAGAAAAAAATGAAAACGCTTTAATTTGAAAACGAGCATAATTTTTTCCAAAAATCTTGAAAAATTCTAAATGTTCTTCAATTAGTGTTTTTAATAGAACCGAATTTCGTGACGAATGACTTGATGTCACGCTATATTCATAATTTATATGAGCTCTTTATTTTAATTTTGGTGCATGCAGGTAATTTGGATCAATTTTGAACAGTTCTAACCAGTTTTGGTTCAAACCAGTCGAAAAGGTCAAAAGTTGAATCACCTCGTATTCAGTCTCGTATTTAAAAAAAGGTAAACCCAGGAATTGCTCGTATTTAAGAAATAGATTCAATTTGTTGAGGTGGAATTGACGGAGAACCAGGAGCTTGTTAGCAGTTGGATTACTCGAATAGGCTCTAGTAGAACTTGAACCGGATTTTAAACGGCACGATGAAGGCATTATTGCATTATGTATGGGTATTATGTGGGTGAGCGTAAATTTCGGTTCTTCCTCCTAATACCCGGTCAGACAGAGAGAGAAACTTCTTGTGTCACGTCACCAAGGAAAATCCAATTTGACGAAGAAAATTGAGTTTACAAAACAGAAGTGAAGAGAAAGAATTACTGCGTTAATGGGCTCGACCTCAGAACGGCTTCAGAATATTTGATGTTCCTATTGAGCCTCAGTTCGGGAATGGAACACGAGCCTTCTGACATTTCAATGACTTGAGTCGGAGATTGTTTTTATGTAGTCTGTGGAAAATAAGTTCAATATGCAATTAAACTCAGGCCAAGACCAGAAAATAATAAATTTTGAGTCTAGCCGAAAAAACTCATTTTAACATTATGTGGGGAGTACGTGTTCCACTCGAAATTTGGCCTATGTGCACTCTTTCAACAGAAATACTTTCACGCCATAATTTGAGTTGATCTGGAATACGAATTTGAAACAAAATAATTCAAATTTGATTTTGATTGTTTTAAAATACAAATCCATTGTGACGCATAGAAATATTCAATTGATTTTATATTTGCATAATTTTACATGCGCTCGGTGGCACACGTCAAATAGCTGTTGCTCCACATCCATGCATATCAGATAAGAATTGGGAAACATATGCATAATATATACGCTAAACGCATTTGCTTGTTTAGATGGAATCGAAATTATTAAGATATCGAAGGATCACGGACACAGAATAATTTTTCGTTCAATGAACAAAATAAACTATGGCCAACGTTTCATGTGTATTAATTTTTAAATATTTGCCATGGATTTTTCACTGCAGAAAAATTCGATTCTTTCCCGAAAATCATGGTCATCTTCGTTGACCCCATATAGCTGTGTGGCTTTATAAATGGAACATGTTCCCTGTCAACAGGCATTGAACCTAAATTAACTTTACTGAATAACTTTTTAAAAATTCGTTAAAAAATTTTTTTTTTTTAAATTCAAGTTTGCCATTTACGGTAAGAATCTAATGTATTTGCTTGGTGAATGTAATTCAATTTTTGCCAAAAATTCTAAAACCCAAAATCGAAAATAAAAAAATTCTGAATCGTCGAAGTTTGCCAAGTATTTGACGTATTTCCTCTGAATTGGGACTGAAACTTTTGTTACCGCATTGCCGTGACATGTGCACATCGGCTTGTCATATCTTGTAATACGTTTAGCAGTTTTTCTTCATATGGTCAGGGCCAGCTACTCGAATTCTTTGCTTTCCCCAATTTCTTGGTTCGTAGAAAGTGAAAGCTGAAATTGGCTTGGGAAAAAAAGGTTTTTCTGTCTCCAAATTCCCTTTGTCTCCTGAATTCCGAGTAAGTAAAGCCTACTTCACATAACGCCTACAGCTATTGCCCTTCCAATCCACTCAGCCAAAAGGAGTAGGTCCAGGAACCGAGAACCGAGGCGAGCGAGGCGTGTGTTGGAATAAATGGATCTTTGTACTAAAGTTTCGTACACGAAACACCAACACCCATAAAACTATTAGAGCTTTACTGCGTGTCAGGAATCAGGAATCCGTCCAATAAAACATTATTACATAATAAATAACACTATGAGCTGCGTTAGTCACAGTCACCGTCGTCCACTCAAATTTTCCTCACTGATGTTTCAGGTCAAATCGGATAAGGAGCACTCCAGCTTTTTTGAGGTGAACAGGCTTATTTAAATATATGACCCCGATTCTGAATTTTAGAAAAGAACCGGAAGTAAAGGAGAACTGCAAACATCTGAATAATATTCGGTCAAAAATTAGTACAGGTTGCATGAAATCATAAAAGCCCTGAATAGAAGCCGCTACTTATGTATTTTTAGCGACTGTGAATCAGGGTTCTATTTTTGGTACTGGTACTTTTTGTGAAGCGTGTATATGTTTTTGTTTTGGTGGATTCTTCTGCGCATAATTGTATTTAAGCGGCTTTAGTGTTTGAGGTCATATTTTAGCGGATTTTTCTGAAATATATAATTATTTTATGAGGTTTATAGCTATTTAAGCTATTTTTCAATTCAGCTTTATAATTCAGCTGATTTTAATGTCGCAAATTTTATTTAAGCCAAATTTTACTGCAGCGGGCTTCATTTTAGCGGTTTTTACTGGGATTTATATTTTGCATGTACTAATTACGATGATTTAAGCTACTTTTCATGTACCGGATTTAATTTAGCAGATTTTACTGTCGCAAATTTTATTCAAGCTACTTTTTCATTTTAGCGGCCTTTGTTACAAATAATTGTATTTTAGCGGTTTTTACTGGGGTTTATGTATTTCATGTAATGCGGTGATTTAAGTTATTTTTCATGTACCGGCTTTTGATTTAACAGATTTTACTGTTGATTTAACCTTCGTTTTCTTCGGGGCTTTTATAGCAAATAAATATATTTTATCGCCTTTTACTGGAATTTATAATTTTCATGTGTTACGGTGCTGCAAGCTATTTTTCGTATACCGGTTTTTAATTCAGCAGATTTTAGTTTTAAATTTACATTTACATTTAAATTTCATTTAAGCTACTTTTTCTTCAACGGGTTTTATTTTATCGGGTTTTATTGCAAATATTTATATTTAGCGGCTTTTACTGGGATTTACATTTGTCATGTGATTTAAGCTGTTTCTCGTGTATTGGCTATTCAACAGATTTTACTTTCGCATATTTACGCTACTTTTAGCAAAATATTAGGTGAATCAGATATTCTTCATGTACTGAATTTGTATATATTTATATGTTGACGAATTTTATAGGAGGTTATATTTTGTCAGAGTGTGCTGTTGCCTTGGCTACTGTCGCAGCGGATTTAACTTTAGTTGTCTTGTATCCGCTTTATCAAATTATATTTTAGCGAATTTTACTGTAGCGTTTCATACTTTAGCGGTTGAAACATGCCTCCAGTAGCAAACCACTTCCAACCAAGTTCCGAATCATTCCTACTAAAAGTTTAAAGAAAATGAAGAGATTTCTTCGTGTTAAGTCCAAATAGGAAACCAAAGCGGAGAAAGCAGCGTTGGACGAAGGTCACAGGGGAGACAAGGTTGAACTCTTGTTCTCCCATTCCATCCACACTAGCCGCATTTAATTTAACGCCCTTGACAATAAAAATCCGATGTAGAAGAGCCGGAAATGGTAGTCCTTGAATCCCGTGAATTAAGAATGGGGCTCTTCATTCATTTGGGGTGGGTTGGTCTGTTGTGGTTCTGGAGAGCCCGAGTGGGCAGAAGATGTTGAGCCCCAAAGTTCACTTCTGCATCTGAATCAGGTTCAAGGTATTATCTGCTCCTCTCCCTTCACGTCTTCACAAAGCGTCCTGAAACATAATGGGTTTCCTTTCTCTTATTTTCTTCTCTTATAGAGAATGAAACCATTCCTTTGTTTTCTCTAGGGCACTGTCCCCATTCTACTTGTCTCTCTGTCCGCTCTCCAAATATATACAGACATACAAGCCCAAAAAACTCTGTCTCCGGCTTACCCAAGAACATGAACACTCTTCTAAACTCATGGAGGCAAACTACCAACCGTTTATGATTTCCATTTCAAGTGACACTAACGCCCATGCCTGGCACGACGTAATTTTTGACAATTCCCTCGAGTAAAATTTGGTTATGGAGATAGATATGCAGTTTTCGGGAAGATTTTATCAACATTTTTAGCACATCCAAAGTTTAGCATGTCACGCGCACTGCAAGTGTTACAAATTTTATGGAACACACTCAATCTAGTAATAGTTATAGCTGTTTAACCATCCAAGCTTAATTTGTTACGGTTTGCAGAATTTACAACTTAATAGCGCTAAAATTCAAACACAATTTATTTTCAAGAAAGCTTAATTCAAGTGTCTATCCAATTTTGATGTCATTTTTAAAAATTCAAGTATGCTAATATTATATTTAAAGAAACGGAATACTCTCCAACTGTGATTATCTCAACGAGCTATTTCGGCCTGGTCCCAATAGCCAAATTTTATGCTGCAGATTTTGACATGTTTTAACGTTTACGGCAGATGTGCAGATTTTATTGTTTTTCCAAGTTATAGTGTATGCTTTAAAGGTTTTCTTCAGTTGAATTTGGTTTTTTGATGTGTTTTTTTTTCGAATTTTGATACACATTTTGAAAATGTTGTTCATTTTCGTACATATTTTGATGTTCTTTTCTACTCATTGTGCATATTTTGAAGATTTTTCTAATTTTGGTGCATATTTTGATGTCGTTTCATTTCATCGAACATAGGTTGAAGATTTCAATTTTGGTGCATAATTGGATGTTTTCTTAAAGCATGGCGCATATTTTTTCATTTTTGTGCATATTTTGATATTATTTTAAATTATGGTGCATATTTTGAAGATTTCTCTTAATTTGGTTCATGTTTTGATGCTTTCTCAAGGTATGGTGCATATTTTGATTAATTCATTGAACATTCAAATCTTGATGCATATTTTACTGTTTTTATACGTAAGTGCATATTTGGATGCTTTTTTTCAAATTATGGTGCATATTTTGAAGATTTTCCTTATTTGGTTTATATTTTAGTGTTTTTTTAATAATCATGGTGCATATTTGTTTCATATTTGTGCATACTTTGATATTATTTTAAATCATGGTGCATATTTTGAAGATTTCTCTTAATTTGGTTCATGTTTTGATGCTTTCTCAAGGTATAGTGCGTATTTTGCAACTTTTGCTCATTTTGTTGCACATTTTGAAGTTTGTTTTAAATTTTGGTGCATATTTTGAAAAAATTTCTGATTTTGGTGCATATTTTGCATACTTTAACACATTTTCGTATTTTCAATGCTTATTTATCATATTTTGTTTACTTTCTAGTTCTATGGTATATCTTCCTATTCAAAAATTTTCACAGATCTTAATTCAAGGTCATATCCTGTTTGAGAATTTCAAGAATTTTCGCTGAATTTATTTTAATGCTTTTCAAAATTTGTAGAGTTTTTTTTACAACTTTCTGATTGGATTCTAAACCTAGCATTAACTTTTCCAATATTTAGATCTGGATTTTAAAATGAAAGCAGTTCTTTCGGATTTCGGCATATTTATAGTCTAAATATTTTAAAATATATTCTTGCAACGCATTTACTGTATGAAAACCTACCCGTAGCATTTATTGAATTTTTTTAAACTAAATCTACTGAGGCTCGAGGCTCTCAGAACAGAGTTGCGGATTGAGTTGGAGAATCCCTCTGAGCTAAAGCCTAGTGAAAGCTAGCTCATCTCCTAGTTATCAAGATGGGATTGGAAAGAACAAGGAACTGTCTTGAGCTCTCTTTCCAAACTGAGACATAGACAAGTGGATGTGATAAGAGGCAGAGCGGAGATCCGGTCTCAGTTTTTGGTACTTTCACTATTCCTACGCCTTGTCCATTCCAAATGGAATTGTTTGTTCAAGAAAATGTGGATCTGACCGAATCGGCTCAATTCAAAAAGAAAGAAAAAGTACAGTGCTTATCATAATGCCCACCTCCACCTTGAGGCCTGATCCTGAACCGAGATTCAGAAAATTCACTCATTGGAAATGCATTGACGTAGCGGTTCTTGGTCTCGCATGAAGGTCAATTGAAAAATGTATATTATTAGCGAATCGATAAGGCTTCCTGTATAATGCAAACTATCAGGCTATAGGGAAACTCCATACATTTATGTATTACTCGTATATAAAATGAAAATGAATTGTAATTTGCATATAAATTGCAATTTCCCCTATAATTCATCGTTAGTTTCAAATTGGAGCGTAGGCAGGATGCTAAATCCTAAGAAAAAGTGAAAGTGCGGTGAAAGAACATGAAAAATTAGTAATTTCAATACAATTCGTAATTGAATCTGAATTTCATCTCACTTCAGATATGTGAATTCTACATGCTGCCGTCATAGTTCATAATTCAAATAAAGTTTGTCTGAAAAAGCAGAAGTTCATTGATTTCTCAATTTCTGGTCTAATATTGGCTGGAATAGAAGAACTTTTTTTCTCAAAGGAAACCCATTACTTTTATCCCAGGAAGCCAGGCCCTGTTAAATTACCTCCATAATTGCTAAACTGGGCAGGCTATCGTTCCTCTTCCTCCTGAGGACAGAGATAGGATCTTTATGATGATGAGATTTCAACTCAGACTCCTACTATTCCTTCACAGGACCAGTCTCATAAAATTTAGGGAAATAATAAGTTATATAAATACGAGAGTTTATGGAGTCTTCACTTCTTTACGACCTTCATATCCAGACATTAAGGACATAAAGGGAAAGTAAAGGTAGCACCGGCTCTTCTATTGTTCGGATCTGTGATCTGTGTTAAGGGGATTCAAAGGAAACTAGCTTAATTCATTATTTAGCTAAATGCATGTTTCATCCACGTCTTCGGATCATAACACAGGATGTTCGGATTGAGGCAAAGTTTTCTACTCTCGTTCCAAGCGGAAATATTTCAGATGCCTTATTTTGCTCTAATTCTGTTCTACGCATTTGGGAGATGACCTTGACATGTGTTTAAGCTAATTAAAAAGTTATGAATTTGGTGAATCATGTTGTGGAGAAAGTTGCTTACGTGTCTTATTCTGGTAAATCCGAAATCTGTGCTATGGAGCTCATGGTTCTCCTAGACCGCAGCATTAAATACCACAAATTTTTAAACCGTCAAATTAGAAGCCACAAAAAAACCTCATCATAAAAACCACAACATACTGATAGAACCGCATCAAAAAGACCGTAACATAAAAACCGCATCATAAAAACCACAACATAAAAACCGAAACATTAAAACCACAACATTAAACCCACCTCGAAAACCTCCAATATAAAACCGCATCACAAACACCATATCCAAAAAATCGCTTCATAAAAACCACAACATAAAACCGCATCA
>JAQFYU010002221.1:0-12429 GCA_034694905.1 Ceratophysella granulata
TTTAGATTTTCATTAGTTTGTAAGTTGATAGTTGGTACGTGATGAACCCGCTTACGTTGGAATAATTGAATTCCGTTGTTGGATCCGCCACCAGGTTTTTACAAATCAATTACGCTCTATATTTACTGAGCATTTTTTAAACAATTAATTTTGAAGTTTCGTTTTCTAGTTCCTCCTTATGGCTACTACTCTAGTTTTACAGGTATGCACTTCCAGTGTAGAAGCTCTTTAGTACTAGGAGAAGCATCTGATAATCGGTAGCGATGTTGTATGGAATCTAGTTTTGGTGCTCCTGATTTGCTAGTGCGCTTGGTCCTTTGTTCCTCGGAATTGAAGGTTTCTTTGTTTTGCCCGAAACTGGCGCGGCTGGCGAGTTTGATCTTTTGTTTGGTTCGCTGAGCTTCTTTGTATTACCGACCACGTTAGCAGACGCTTTCAGCGCTTCTTTGGCTGGCTGACTGAGTTTCTTTGCATTTCCGGCAGCAGGTGCTCGTGCATTAGGTCCTTTCGTTGGCTGGTCGAATTTACGTTCCAAGGGTGGTGCAGGTGCTCTAGGTCCTTTCATTGGCTGACTGAGTTTGTTTGCATTTCTAGCAACTGGTGCTCGTACATTTGGTCGCCTTTTCATTGGCTGAGCAAGTCTGTTTGCTTTACCAGCAACGGGTGCAGGTGTATTAGGTCCTTTCATTGGTCGCTCAAATTTCCGTGTAACGGGTGCAGGTGCTCTGGGTTCTTTCATAGGCTGACTGAGTCTATTTGAATTTTCGGCAATGGGTGCTCCTGTAGTAGGTTCCGATTTCAATTTTTGGCTGAGTATATTTGCATTTCCGGTAACAGGTGCTTCTACTATATTAGGTTTCGTTCTAATTGGCTGCGCAGGTCTATTTACACTACGGACAAAGGGTAGTTGTTCATGAGATTCTTCTTCCAGTTGCGAAAGATAGTACTGCTTTTCCAAATCGGCAATATGTTCAGGATCATAGTACTCATCGTATATCTTTGGCGGTGGAGGTCTTTTTGAATAGAGAGCAACTAATTCATCTAGAGTAGCCATCTTCTCGTGCTTCACCTTCAACGTATTCCATGGTAAGCTACTACGCTCTTCCTCTAGAATTATCTGTACTCGCTCGTGCTCCTCGTTGTTTGACTTGGGGTGTTGACGTTGAGTAAGCTCGATTTTCTTAGCCCTCTTTTTTTCTCTTCTTATTTCGGGTGGGTCAGGGGATGAATGAAATGATGAGGATGAGGAGCTTCTTTTTCTCGACCCTTTCGGTTTGTCTTTTGGTATCTTGTAACGTTGTTTTTTGCTTATATAACTCGTCTCTACAAGGTCTGACGGTGTTGAATGGTCCAGAGAATTAACCGAACTTGATGGAGTAGTAACGTCTGAAGGAGTTATCGTTGTTATGGACCCATTGTCAAAACTATGTGACTCTTGACAGTAGGCAATATCAAATCCAATTGCAAAGACCCAGCTGAGAATCCGGACAATACCCATAGCGACGATTGAATACAGGAGCCAATGATTAGCTATCAGGAAGGTGACAAATAGTTGCAGTTAGTCAAGCCGGATTGAGCATAATCCGCTGAAACATCACCTCACTTATTCAAACTAAAATTCAATCGTTGGAAAGGGTCCAATAAGCATTATGCAGCATGACGTAGACACTGACAGATTGGGTTGGAGTGGGGTAAAGAGAACCACTTTATTTCACCCATGCTTTTTTTTTTGCATTTTTTTGCGAATTAGGTCATTTAAGACTTTTTGGTCAAATTGTGTATTTTTCAATTTTTTAAGTTTTTCCAAAATCCCCTAACTTAACTTAACTTAAAAAATTGAAAAACACGACCAAAAAGTCTTAAAATGACCCAATTCGTTAAGAAATGCAAACATCATACCGATTGAGCTGGAGAACAAGCCCGAAATCTTGCGGGTTACGGGTCAAGTCGTATATATGTATTGCAAAACCCAGACTTTTGTATTAGTAACTTTTCCAGTATGTACTTAATTCATAGAGGTATTAAAATAATATATGTATATTAAGGCTATAGAGGACATGTCTGTGGAGCATATGGCCTACCAAAAGTTTGATATGAAGTAATGGGGGCGGGATTTATTTCGCAAATTCCAAATTGTATTTATGTACAGTGTATCCCAAAACAAACGCTCCGGCTTTCTTGTCTTACTTAAGATATTCCTATACTTTGCGAACTCTTGTTTCGCCTTGGTAATCGTAATCTTATTACTAACATTGAGTTCGCGAAATCGAGAGATTTCTCCCGCAAGGCTAGGAAGCCGGAGCGTTTGTTTTGGAATTCGCATTATATTAAGCATTCATAAAAGTCGCTAAAAATAAGGTTGCGATGTCAAAAGAATTTCGTACCTTCGCAGTACACGAAGTGATGTATCGTCAGTCATCAATCATAATGCTTTAAATAAATTAAATTTAGTTGATTTAAAAAAACCGATGCTCGTCTCGGTTAGGACTCTGAAACTAAGATTGTGTAAACTAGGGCGGTAATCAAGATTGTTTTACTGCCACGTAAAGTTGGTTCATGTCAGGGGTCCATGTTATGTTTACTTTTCGGTTTCGTCAAAACTGAAATTATAACCCTGTTGTCATTGGTTAGTTCCATGTCACTATAGAAAGAAATTGGTGGCCTTAATTCGTCAATGGCGGAATCGCGCACTTCTTGTTCTTCAGGGATGAGCCTACCTTTTAAGACTAGCTGCTCCGTTGTCAAGACGACATTGGCGGTAATTTTAATTTGATTGACTAGATTGCTCTTCAGAATTAAGTCACGTCGCGGACAACTAAGTATTTGAAAACCGTCACTAAGTGAAGTTTTACAAAATGTTAAATATGTGTATTATATACCAAATGTTCTTTAATGTTGAGCTGGCTTTGGAAGTTGACCTTCAGCTCAATACAAGAAACGCTAGGTCTACGACATACATAATAACGCTTGCAGAGTTTGATTCTCAGGGATTCTGGTGTGAATAACTGCGATGCAGTTTAAATTAAACGGGTTATGCTTAATTCCTTGGCGTGTTATCCAGAATTACTAACAGTTGTAAGCCGATGGTTCTTCGGGTTCATAGTCCAGCCACACGAAGATGAAGGTGAGACCAGTTGAAACGAAGTTGGTTCCAAGTCCAAATCGAAGCAAAAAGCGTCTATTGTGCTGGATTCGAACAGAGAAAATTTAGACTGCTGCACTTAACAACGGTTAATTTAAACAAAGTAGCATTACAAATTACTTACCCACACGTCCGACAGGGTAATTAGAAGGTTGAATACCATGTTCACAAAGCACAATGCTGGAACCCCAGTCCGGTACATTTTGTGTACTGTTCGTATTCAATGTTTAAGTTAACTTTGTGACTGAATTTATCTAAGCATTTTGGTGCAACTAATTTACTCACCTTGTCTTTCCTGTCTAACTTGCATCTCTATTCCCCAGCTGACAAAGCAGAAGAAGATGACAGCTGTGAGAAGCTGTCAATAATATTCAGAATTCTACATACATAGTTTCAATTATACTAATTAAGGTCAACAGTGAAACCCAAACCTAATATTGGTTTGGGTATCACTGACTTGGGTTGACAGAAATAATGGTTTGAAAGTGCTTTTTGAAAAACCCAATAACTAACCCTTTACAATAAAACTGTAATTTTGTATCGTACATACTATGTACATAGATTAAGCAAACTGAATTGAAACCTGGAGAAACTCACCAAATCAATTTGAAGGCACACAAGAGCTAGAATTTTCCATCTGGTGCTTACATAGAGGTTCAGAAGATCGTAGTCGTAGTGACGAATGATCTTAATACATTTACACCTGTCTGGAGACCATACCTTTCTGACCGCTCTTTTGTAATAAATTATTTTTTCTTTCTTTTTTTTGAAGAATCCTTTAGGTAATAATCTTCTCTTCACATGGAGGGCATCCCATTGTTCATTAAAGGCAGCTTCACTGCAAATTTAAAAATATTGTAACTAGTTTCCCAATATAGTGATGAACATTTATGATGTCCCAGTAGTAAGGCTTTGACCAACGGGGACACATGATGACCTTATAAAGCCACTTCAACATTTGAAATGGGTTGTTAGTTGCTGTGCCTATGCCTACCTGTGACGATCACGATAGTAGTCATTTACAACGACATCGATACTACGAGAAATCAATCGATTCCGTGTGACAAAGTGGCAATTGACAATGCATTGTTCTAATTTTCAAATATTTACTTCATTATACATGTGAAGGAATATTTAAATTTTAGTGGTGATGACCAGGGATTTGCACTATAAACCTCCGAAATATGTATGCAAATATGCCCTCAAAATCAACGAAATATGCAGTCAAAAACTTATAAAAACGAATTTTTGCATGTAAGCATGTTTTGTGGAAAGAAATTACTTGTCTTTCTGGCCGTTTTTTTGGTTAAAACATATAATATTCCCTAAAAACTGAATCATATGCTCGGGAATATGTATTCTTTTGGTTAAAACATAATATTCCCTAAAAACTGAATAAATTCTCGGGAATTGTTTTGGCTAAAACAAATAATCTTCCTTATAAACTCAAAAATGCGCTCGGGAATATGTATTTTTGAGTTAAAACATATAATATTCTCTAAAAACTGAAAAATATGCTCGGGAATATGTATATGTCCCAAAAACGTGAAATATGCAAAAAATATGTCAAATGTGCTTTCAGCGGTAAGGTCATGAGCTCATGAACGGTGGAGATCCGAAGTTTCACTCGAATTGGGACAAAATGGAAAGAGTGCATATTACACACGTCCCTCGGCCCTGCCCTGGTGATAACTAACTGAAACGCGTCACCCAATTAAACGTGAAATTGGCTAGGCATTACTTTACTTTACCAAATTTTGAAACCAAAATAGTTGCAAAATTGGTAAAATTCCTACACTTAACAAAACTTCTATATGTTAACTGTGAAAAAGAGTTGACAAAAAAGTAAATCGCAGTGAAAAAGAAAATAACTTTAAAAATATCTAGTAATTAACATAATATACCTATATAAATATGTCAATTAATAAATTAAATAAGATATAGTACGGCTATTAAATACTATCAACATAATAGCAATATTAAAATGAGTTTGTTGTGTGTGTGTGTAATGTTTACGCCAAATTGGCTTTTTCATGTTCTATGTCATTTGTATTTCTAAAATTATTTATACAATGATGATTTTTGTCAAGCTAACAACTTACTATAAAATATTTGCATTAGAAAACTTATACGTCTTGTATGAGGTTTATCATATTGAAAACTGGAATGATTAAAAACGGCTTTACTTTCAATGTGTGAACCTGGACCGATCGATCGAGCTATTATTTGGCCAAAACAAAAACTCATAAGGCTTCCACATTTCACATTTGTTGTGTCTCCTTTGAAATACTGGGGAAGCTTTTGAGCTTTTGACCTTACTTTACTGGGATATTAGGCTGTATTGTAATAGGATGCTATGGATTGGACACATACCTCGCATTCTCAGAATCTGTAACCAAGGTTATTCATCATATTTGTCCTAACATAGACGTTATTTCGTGCTATAGGGTTATGATTCAATTGCTCCGCTTTCAATGTGTCTACCAAGCCGACTCAGTGTAGAATTTAAATTTTTTAAAGAAAAATCATAACATTTAAGAAAAATGACCTGAAAATCAAAGGCCTCGCTATTTGTGGTACTTATACATAGATATGCACACACTGTCCTGTCAAGCTTCAGGCAACCTACCGATTGCCCTGCGTCGCTTAGGGCTTGGAAAATCCGAAAAAGAGTCGTTCAACTTTCGGGTGGATTTGTTTCAAAATTGTAGGAATTTTTTGAAATACAAAGTTGCTATCCTGTTGTTCTTATCTCTTTGCCTCAACATCAAACACTGAGCAAATACACCTTAACCCTAGCGCGCAGAATACTTTCTACTTTGGGACAAATAGGATGAATAGCCCACTTGTAGCCTCTTTCTTTTTCTTCTTCTTTTTGGTAAATTTTTTGGATTTGCCAACTCCTTTGGTCTTCTCAGCTGCTTTTGGCTTGCCAACTGCTCCGGGCTTATCAACTGTTGCTTTCTGGTATCGGTTCACCTTAGGTATTGTCTTTGGTTTGTTCGGTTCTATCTTGACCATTGTCGATGTTAATTTGCTTCTTTTGGTTTGTATTTTGTATTGTAACTTTATTGCTCTCTGAGTAATAAACCACTGGCACGTACTCACTCATTGTCACTAACGGAGCGTGCAAATGTACGTTGCAAAAGTTGGATTTCAGCTAACTGCTCCAAGAGTTTGTTTTATTGGTGCACAATGGGTTTGGACGTAGCTGTTGCTATGGTGAATCGTAAAGTCAGGATTAAAAACAGCACCTTACAAAACAATTCTATCAAATGTAGTAGGGGTACTCAGAACGAATCACTTACTTCTGAATTGCTTATAAAAGTAAGCAAGTAATCAGTTATCCATGTGATCGTTATATCATCGATTTTGCTTAAGCATGATAAATGCCTGTGGCTCGAACCGCCAAAATTCAAAAAAATAGTGCAAAATCAATTCCCGCGCGCAAAACGAAAATAAGCAAAGAGAAGTAGGTGGAAAAGTAGCTCCAGACCTACTTACTTTTTTTCCCCACTATTCCACTTACTTACTAGCTTCAGCAGCCAATGAAATCGTTTCCCACCAAAACCAAAACTCTTGCTAATTCACTTAGTTACTTAAGTTACACGATCTGACTACACCTAGTAAGTCTCACCACTCACTTAATAATACTTAATTGAAACGAGATTTGTAATTATGAATTATATTCCGGAGAAAGTAACGTCTACAAATAATGGAACATTCATTTTCCATGAAATTCTCCTATCATCTCTTCTTCAGGGAAACTATTCAATTGAAGATGCACTAGCTAGATGAACATGAGCTACAACTCAGGTCAAGTCAAGTAAAAGGTTACTTTACTGCTGAAAAAATGTCCGCATTTTTCTTCAGGTCTCGCTATAGCCTTTTCCACTTAATTGGTCTCAGCAAATTCATATCGACCTGTATTTAGGAATCACATTTCTACGCCATATTCTTGCCAAATTTGACTTTTATTTAATTTGTGTGCGTATTTTGAAAGATTGAACATATTTCTTTGGTACAGGTCCAGTATGCGATCGCCACGATTGCCACGCCATTTCAGCTTCTACGTTTTCTCGATTCTTAATTTATCAGAGAGTGCAGGAGCGGCTAGAATGCAAATGCAATTCAGCCAGTTCATCTTCCAGCTTCAGATGCGCTAAATTAGATTCATTATCAGCTCATATCATATGTAAAAATGCCTCAAAGTAGCTAGTCGTTTTAGTCGATTAAATCTGCTGCTATTCTTCTTGTATTTAAGTGTTATTTTTATAAAACTGTCGAATTAATGTATACTTTATAAATTACAATTTGTAGAATAATTGTATTAGGAATTGAGAAAAAGTATAAACTAAAATGGTGGTATATTTATCCATTTCTTTACTTGCACGGTTGTACGGAATATTTTAAAACTCTTTGATGGTATACTGTGTTTCTACCTGTATTATTTTTCTAATTTAATATATTTCAAAAAAATTCTTAGTATTGAGCAATACGTATTGTTTTGGAGCATCTAAAACTGTGGCGGCTTCACCTATTTGATGTTTTTCAATATTTGTTGCGTAGTAACTTGGCTGATTGAATGTTTTACCACGCATTTATTTTTCGAAACTCAATTTCCGTATTTCTTCCCAAAATCGCTGTTCATTGCCCCACATCTTTGCTCATGATTGGTCATTTTATTACCTACTTTAGCGCATATTTCCACGATTGTTCAGAGCATTCGATTTTTTCTTTAGAGATCATACATGTTCAGGGTGGACACAGGAAATTCGTAAAAGTTACGAAAAGTCTTGATTAAAAGATACGAATCTTTGAGCTTTGATTTAAATACATTCAACTTGGCTTCAATTTCAAAGATTCAAGAAAGCTAGTGCTATTCTTCAAGCTGTTTAAGAAACAGTATTGCGTGATTTTATTATGAACGATCGGAGGTACATTTGGGCATTCATAAATTGTATCCATATATAGATTTCTAGGGGTCAAATTGGGTTGTCAGGCTCAGGAATTCTATATTTATATTGTATTGTACTCGGGTTTACGTTGGATACTGTGTTGTACTCATTCAAATGCCTGAATTCTGAATATCTGAGTGGCTGCTTAAGAACGGAATGTGACAGGTAAGAGATAATTCAGGAGCACTGCGTTCTATTTTTTTATCCTTCATTCTACAAACCCTTTTCCATAATATGCTGCTCTTCTAACCTGAATTCCATGACACATATTACCTTCAAAAATACAGAAATCAAGGTGACAAAGTCTCAAATCTCAACCCTTTCCTCCTTAAATTACTATTTTGAGAAGTGAAAGAATAAAGAATAGTTTCCTGAAATCGATGTAAGAAATACTCCCCCTTTAAAAAAATATGTTGGGAACCAAGTCCAGAAATAGGTGAAGCGTTCCACATTGCGAGAGGGAACGCTGCCCGGAACAAGACGTGTTTAACAAACTGTTTGTCCGATTTAATTGCCAAGTCATTCGCCTTAACCGCATTTCCGTGACACGACACTGGTATTTTCCTGTGATTTGACTAACTTTCTCATTTTTGGGTAAGTACATTCAGTTGTCAACATTTGCAATTTGTTGCAAATCAGGGAGGGAATTAGGAATCAAGATTGCTTTTTTAAGCTCGCGGCTTCAAAAGACTGTAAATTCATAATACTAAAATATCACTCACGTTTTAACTGTGATTGTATTCTAACTTCTTTTGTAACTATAACCTAAGCAGAAGCCGAACTCAACCTCGACTAAGTCATAGATTAGGTCTATTCCATTCATATGTATTGCATATTTGGGTGCAAGGTTCTAAAATTAGTTTAGATTTAGGTTCTACCTGAACCTGAGTCACTACCCATGATTAAGTTGGATTGTGATTTACTGCAAAGCAGATGCGATGGGATTTAATCAAAGTAGGATAAACAAGTTAGAAAACGATTTGCCTAATAAATCGAATAATTTCCACTGTAATTGGACGGGAATTTATTTAGAAGCTAGATTCTCCCATTTAAATCTCATTAAATACCATTAAATCCAACTGTGATTCCATTTAATCGCCAAAATGGAATTTTCCGAAATTCTAGCCGGAACACCAGAAACCCATTCCAAGCAGTTTACAATTAGAGGTTACCCATTCATTGTAATGTATCTTACATTACAAAAGGATTTTAGTATTGTACTTTATCAAAATATATTTTATCACAGCTTTTTGAACCTCGCGGCTAAAACTTGCATTTGAATACCACGTAGTGTCCCGAAAGCAGCTACCAAAAGCTGCGTGATAACTTTTTTGTTTTGATAAAGTATACGAGGTGAAAGGCCGCATGTTTGTAGTTTGGAAAAGTGGGGAGTGTATATTTTAAATCTATTCTTAAGACTATCATGTAAAATTAATAATCCCGCTTTTCCGAACTTAGTCTGGTTTGTATCAGGAGAAAAGCGCGACGCAAAATTCGTCTGCAGCATCTCGGTAAATCAATAACCTACAGCTAGTGAAAAAGTAAGTTTGTTCCAGCGGGAAGAGATAGATTTTGAATTTTATTTGGTGAATTTATGGATAAATTTGAATATCTACCTTCCCGCTTATGAACGAGATATGCGGAATTCCGGTGTCGCGCTTTTTGCTTGGCAGTTTTTGTTTAATGCGAACCAGACCAAGTTTGGACAGGCGGAAAGGCATATATTTTAAATTTTACTTAGTTGCATGGAACAATTTGAAATATCGACTGGGCTCCGAGCGGGTGAACAGTAATTAAGATTTAGATGAAATTCAATCACAATTAAAATAGTAGTATTCAGTTTAAATAATTTCATTTAATGAAGTGTGATTTCATATTCTGGTATTTCTATAAAAAAAATTGTCATTTAACAAAAATAGAATTTAAGGCTAGACGAGAGTTAATAGCACATGGTCGAAATAGAATAATATGTAGAATCTTTAGGATCATTATTGATATGATCGTAACTCGTAACTCGGAATATGATGCATTAAATTGTTAACCAATTTAAATTAACAGAAAGTAACAAGTGATATCCAATAGCTGGATCGTATTTCATAATCATGAATGAGCCATCAAATGATTTGACGCTTTAGAAACAATCACTAAAATATGATGATGCTATAAATTAATACAAAAATGGGTTAGGCGTCACAAGTAGATTCTTGCGTGAAGTACTCGTAAAACCCGAATCTAGAATCTAGCGCTATTCAGAAAATTGGAAGTGGCCTTTTTGTTTCTTATTTACAAAGAAATACGCGATTTTGAAATGACAAATGACAAGTAACAAATGTGTACTAATATCTGTACAAATGAAAATAATACGATTTAAAAAATGATTGTTTTTTTTTTCATTATGTTAAATTGAAATGTATTCTTTCGTTATTCAGGCTTACCGATGATTCTGGACAGCAAAATGTCAGTATGGAGAAGATCGGACTCTGGTGCCATAAAGAGAACTGGAGATCCAGTGAGCTGCCCTCTGCCCAGCAAAATACAACGCGTTTCATCTGAATCGGAACCAAAAACTATACAATCACTTCCAGTAAGTTCTTAGAATTAGCATCAGCAGTCCAGTACCCATCTCTCCTAACCCCAAGCGCGAATATAGTAACTGCCGTGACGAGTGAAGAAATAAGAAAGTTGACAGTTTGATTCGATAAATTGATTTTTAAAACCTATAAGTTACTAAAATATTCCATTAAAATAAAGTCAAAAAGAAGCTCGTGGCATATCTACATGTATGGGCAAAATGTTCTTGCTTTAATTGCATTAATTGACAAAATATCTTTTAATTTTGAAAATAAGTGCGATTTTAAAATCATGATTTTTAGGCCCTAAAGCGATTTTCACTTTTTCATTGTCATTTTGATAAAGTTTGCTTGATTTGATATCTTGATTTTTGACGAATTCGGAAAACAAGCTTTTGGATATTAAAATCACAATTTTCATATAAATTGATGATTTAAGATCATAAATGTAAATTAACATAGCCACTTTAAATTATTTATTTCGGTTGAATTTGCTTTTGTAATTTCGATTTTGTCAAAAATGTGAATTTAATTTTGATTTCGTAAATACAGATCTGTACCGATTAATGATCACCTGATTTCGAAAAATCATCTTGTAAATATTTTATATAAATTTTGATTTTACGCATCTCTTCTCAACCGTAATTTTGAAAAACTGGGTGATATTTCATCTTGATTATGACGAATTTCCCCCAAAAAATTGGATTTTGAAAAGCGTGATTTCAATGTTGATTTGATTTTGATGATAAATGTAAATGACTATCTCAATTTTGAATCACCTACAAATATTTATTGTTTTGATTTTGTGATTTTTGATCTTGTCAAAATGTGATTTTGATTTTTAGATTGATTCTTTATACAAGAAGTGATTAGCTAATTTTGCCCAATTCTATCGTAAAGCAATGTCGCGCGCGTGATTTTACCCATCTCTATGCGATTGTTACAATATGAAATGACGTTTAGCGTTTTGCTGTCAATCTCAATCTCAATGTCAACTAATTCTAAATTCTCAATTTGTCAATTGCAGGTAGAAATGATGCAGGAAATATTCTCATACCTTGGCCACAATGACCTCATGCAAGCTCGTCAAGTTTGCACCAACTGGAGTAGTGCCATCATGACCCAACAATTCATCCGGAAATTCGTCTTCAACGTCAAACGAACCCCGGACTCCTACCACGTTTTCCACAACTCAACGATACCATGGAAACACGCCATAATTCGTCAATGTCACACTTCCCGACATCCCAATTGGACCTTCCCATCTTATATGAACACTACCCTGATGTCCTTGACCATTTCAAAATGTAGTTTGAATTTGAACTGGCTCCAGACCATTACGCAGCAATTTGAATCTATGGAAGAGCTAACCATCCATAAATGCTTCTTGGAACTCACCAGCAGCAGCAACATGTGGGAACGGACGGAAGAAGGTTTGAACGAAGCCATCAATTCAATTGATTCGAGACGAGATCCCGTTTCAGAGCTGATGATTTTTCCTACGAAATTGACTCCGCTGCCAAGAAAGAAACCCTTGACCCTCAAGCTGGAGATGAATTCCTATGAAGCGACGAACTTGCTCTTGAAGGAATTCCGTAATAACGATTCATTGCCTTTTCACTTGACCACAATCAAACTTCAACTTCCTCCGCCAAATTCCGAAGAAGGTATTCCACAGAACCGTCTCTGTACTTGTGAAAAGATGAAATCTCTGATTGAGTTTACCAAAATAATTGCTTTTTGCAAAGAGGCTCGATCA
>JAQFYU010002222.1:0-12428 GCA_034694905.1 Ceratophysella granulata
AATCATACTTTGGGTGCATTTTCATGGGTGTATACCATGGGTGAATACCGCGTAGGACCTTAGGTTGACCTCAACCGGAAAAAGACTTGAAATTTTTCAAAACCGGCCCTTTGGTCCAATCCACCCCACCGGCTGTCTCCTCCACACACAAACAGCAAACACGAATTAACTTTCCACAAGCCACCACACATTAGCAGACCAACAAGAAAAGTAGCTTAAACTGAGCTACCAAAAGATAACTTTTACGGTCTAGTAATTCAAACATGTCACCAAGATTATTTGATGCTTTTTCTATGGCAGGTTGTCAAGACACCTTGCAAGTCACATTCCCAGTTCCGTCGTGTCAAGGGTCACGAGCCACGATGAATTCAAAAGAAATGAACAACAGCACGATGGCTTACCGTATTTGGCTTAGCCGCACCGCACAACTCACTACAGGCGACAGGACACGTTACTACAGGTTCCCTTTGAGCTATGCTTAGGGATACCTCGTACATGACAGGAAACTAAAGAAACGGATTCAGCATTCAGCTTGCCCAAGGAATGTCGTTGTTGTTGTTACACTTTTACACATTCCCGGTTGACTCAAATTATGGACTATTGGAGGAACGACAACTGTGCAGCCCTCAGAGTGCTGAACTATTATACTTCAACATTCTGAGGTGCAGCCTGAAACTTTCTCGCGAAAAAGTGCACATTCAAAATCTTTAACTGACTCAATCCTGATAATTAATAGGTGTCATGGGTCATGGGTCAGGCGTGGAATATAGAGGATTAGTCATGAAGAAACCAAGCTGAGTTTAGAATTTTATTCATTTCAAGCTTCGGTTGTTAATGAATTAATGAGTTATATGGGTTACATGATTTATTAACGAATTCCATAATATACATAGATATGTTCATGTACTTAGTATAGTTTGTGGTACTAGCTGAAGCCCGTCCGACGGGGTTAAATTACTATTTGAATTAAACTAAAAATTATATTTTCCAACTGCTAATTCCGGCAAAATGGGTCCGGTCCAGATGTCCAAATCTCATTATTCCATCCCTTTCAAAATGGGTTACAGATTTCCAGATCCCATATCGCCAACCAGAAATCTTCCTTTTCAATCCTCCCATTTTTTTTTTGTCGTAGACACTGTGGATTTTGAGCATAACTAACATCATCGGTTCTATACACATATATTGCATAAATACAAATCGATAAATTTCTTTCCTATCCTAATTAATAAAATTACAACAACTGTCACAAAAGCATATTGCAAAGTGTTAAATATGTTACACGAACTAACGAAAACTAATTACTGTAAGATGGACGACAATTATCTTATTATTGGACTAAATTAGTAGATTTACATATATTTGTTCTCAATAGTTCGCTCTAGCTATCCGTTATCCTTGAAAGTTCCATCGGACTCCTATCCCTATCAGATATTTTTAAAAAATAGTGCTCATATCCATTCAAAAATCACCGAAAGCATAAAGGAATGGTCATATATGGAAGCCCGGCCAGTTTCTCCAGTGGCCACGACATAAAATATTGGGACTCTTCTCTAGATCCTGAAAAGGAAGATTTCTGGTTGGCCATATGAGATTTGGTCATCTGTGCATTGGACATGTAACCATTTTGAACGGGTTGGACTAATGAGATTTGGACATCTGGGCTGACTCGGACAAAATTTCCGAATTTTGTCACTGTTTTAGTTTTAAAGTAAATTTGGCGTCACTGGGTCAATTCAACTTCGTAATTATCAATTGAATTTAATTCAAGTTTCTATTCTTTAGATTTTCGATTCTGTCGAAAAATCAACCTTTGGTCACTTTTCGGTTTTTGTGCCGAAATACCGAATTTTGATCAGCTTTCAACTTTCAGGTCTACTTGAGCTACTATCCAAAAAAAAGCGTAATTTTATTTGGAAGTGTGAAAATTAAGTTTCTATGATGTCCTCTTCACTTTGCGCAAATGTCCAAGTTTTTAGGTCACTTAGTAGTTAATGGGTCATCGAATCCGGGTCAACTATGCTTTGTTAGCTCCGGAAAATCATTTTAAAAAATTTTGAGACCTCAACCAATCCTTCACCATTTCCCAGTAATGCCGAGATAGCCGGTATCAACCAGAAGGAAACTCCAAACTCCAAAATATAAAAGATATCCAATTGTTTGCATATTTCGAGGCGAGCACAAGCACAATGTTACTCAATTTCGTACTCGTGGGACATCTTGCACATGATCAACTATTAATTATATCTCTATTATTTATAATGGCATGTATGTATGTATAAAAGTTAGGAAGGTATTCCGAAAATCGCGCTTGGATTTGATTGGCCCGCCGACTCTCCCTTACTTTGACCCAGGCCAGGGTAGTAGGGAGGTAGTAAGGGAAGGACACATCGTCGTCGTCTCTTTGTTTCAATCTCATCAATCATCAAGGTTCAAGTGGCACGATCGTGACTACATTAATAATAATAATGCAGCTTCGGATTTAGTAGGGCATTGGGGTAAGTACAAAAAATAAAAGTTTAATTATCGACACGTACGGTGCATGGCACATCTGGCACCTCATTTGGGCTGCGGGGTGCGGGGTGAACATCAGGGTGCAGTGCTGCGTGCTGTTGCTGTGGAACAAATCTTAATCGAAATTGATATTATGTATTAGGTTAGCTGTCCGGTTGCACGTTGTAACTTCCTGAAGATGGAAGAAGACATGAACTTTGCTCCAAAGTTCAAAAACTTGGCCAAATTAGGAGATCCTCCTGAGTATAGTGACGAAGATGATGAAATTGTGGCTGATGCATCTTTGGAAGCCAAACGTCGATCGATCGAAGACAAACTTGAAACTTGCCTAAAACGAGAAATTCCGTTTATTCCAACTGAAGTTCTGGACCCTGAAGAGCTTCATCTATTTCGTCGTATGCACGACATTCATAATCGTCGATGTGAACATGCTAACTCAAGAGAGGCCGATGATGAAATGTTCCTAGGAGAAGACTACTCTGACGAGGAACTGGTCGCTCCTTCTTATTCAAACGTCAAGGTATCAACATTGTTTCAAAGACTGTTTCGTTTGTTTACGTTATGAGGGTTCATTTAGCCGTTAACTTATTTCCTTCCATAGCCTCGTAAGGCGCCAGGAAAGGTTCCAATTCTACAACCACCATCACCCGCTGCAAGGGCCAAAAAACCAGTTCTTTGCAAAAGTAGTAGTTTGCCAAACACACAGGTCAAGCAGAAGAATCCAGCGTTTCTCAAACTTTCTACAGAGGAACGAGAAGCCGTTCGGCAATATCGCCAAATGCTGGAAATTCAGGACAAGGACTTACTTGTTCGTGGACGAGGTTACTACGATCCTGTACGTGATAATTTGCTAATTAACTTTCCATATTCTCGTGACGAATTAATTTTCTTCTCTGAATTATAGAATCAATTGCTTCATTTGACCCAGATGCGATTTAAGGAAAAAGAGGGTGCAATAAACATTGCTACGCAAAACTGTCGACTCTACAACAACATTGTCAGGGCAGTAAGTGAATCATTTCCGCAATCACTTCCTGTACTTAGCTCGTGTACTAAATGCGTGTTCCTTCTTGTTCGACAGAAGTCCGTTTACTCTCGCGAAAAGCAGTTGAATGACTACCGAAAACACCAGGCATTTGTGATGAATCATCGACCTATTGCAAATTTAGCAAACCTTAGTAAAATCCCGCTCAAATCCAAAACTGGGAAGTTCCAACACATTCGACAACCGTCTCTTCAGATCCCTGTCGTTCCAAAACCATTCGACACTCGGTTCACCAAGGATGAACACCTCAAGAATTCTTTACCTGCGCATAAGTATGGCTATGACATCGACACCTATCGTAGCCCACTTCGTCCACCGACCGGATTCGATGCTCGTCTCGTTATGGGGCTCCCGCGTCCACAGTATCGTCCTCCACGTTACTACTACTAACACGCAGTATTCCATATCACGCACTCAATCCATATCAATGAAAGAAAATAATTGTAGAATTGAAACGGAATCACGAATTCAACATGTAACGCATCAAGGGTTAAAATACCAGTATAAAATGAGAACACAATGAGGTAATTATAATAAACAATAAGCACAACGTCTTGGGTTTCTTGAATTCGTCTTTATATTTCTAATGTAAGTGTGAATACAAATAAAGTACGGGGGAACGTTCGATTCCTCCCACTATTACGTTAAAATTGGCGGGATTAGTTTCCTAATTCAGTGCCTAACTTAATACTAGTAACGTTGTCATATAGCTAACACCAGAACATGATTACAACAAAGAAGAGAAGGGTACAGAAGAGTACTGAAAAAGAACATTGATAAAATATTATTTGATGATATTGATGATGGGTCGAGGTAAGATGAAGGTCATACGAGGTATACACAAGTGAAGAATATTGCTTGGCATACTTAAACTGACTGGGCACACGGTGAACACCAGCCCAAGCTTTGGGGAAGCTAAAATTAGCGTATACGAAATAGGTATTGTATATTATGTACACAACGTCGTATGACCCAAGTCTTACTTCAACCGAAGTAATAACAGTTTTTCTATTGCCAGCCTTCAAGAATCAAATGGTAGTCAGTTTGTCAAATACTTAAATAGTAGAGATACAACATGAAGCCTTGTCACCTTGAATAGTTGCATTGGGCATAATTTCGAATACACTTGTAATTTCTAGAACTATATGGGCAGGAGTACGAAACGAACAAATCCGTTGACTATACAAGGATTGTTTCACTAGTTATCGCGTTTACTTCAGCTAAATCCCTATATTGCAACGTTTCATCAACTTTCAATCTTGAAACTGACTTGCACAGTAACAAAACACAATTCTTGTTTATTCTATGTATTACTAGACATCCGGCCCTTAAGGAGAGTCCTTTATCAAGGTGTGACGATTCAAATTGCAAGCGCAGCTGATTTCCACAGTATCCAGACAACTCTATGACATCTAACCAATTGCGCAAACGATTTTCTGGCGTCAAAATATGTATAAGGTAGAATAAGGATTTTCGTTATTTTCCACTATATTTCTAGCTATCGCAAAGGTAACTTTCGAAAGAATGACCTTGAAACATTGACCATTACGGCTTTTTGAATTCGAGTCATGATTTCAAACACTGTTGTGGCTCTGGAGACTTGATGTTTGTTGAAGAGAACAGAAGTACTACAAGGGGAAAACAAGTACTAAAAAGCGTAGTTAGTACACAGTACTTACACTATTCTTCTCAATCTCCCAATTGCTACATTTTGCAATTGCAATACTTTTGGCCTGACTTAGTAAAAGTGATCAAACAGTTTCACGGGGCGAGTCGCCCTACATCAAATATTGCTACGATATATTATACTACTTCTACTCTATACAATCTAGTAGAACAAGTCATAAACGAATTCGATTAACGCACTATGTTCTAGTCTAGTCAGCACTCCTTAGCTACGTAAGTTGTTGAATGATGCTGACCTATCTCATTTCTCAAGTTTCCATTATAATGACAAGAGTCTTTTCTTTTAGGAATGAATCAAGTTCTTAATTACAAGTACGATGAGGATTTGGTTAACTAATTACTATTACTACGACATTTTTTGTCTATTCAATAAAACCTAAATAGGTAAAAATCAAAAGACGCTCTCAGCACTTCGTGAAAGATGAATAGGATGAGAAGGAGAGCGGGCCAGGCGCTTCTTGGGCAATTTCTCAAGGGACTTGATCAGGCGACTGAAGTCAGGACGATCTTCCGGTTTTGAAGACCAGCAAATCATCATGATTTCCTAACAAGAATATTTGAGAATTATATATTCTTTAAATTCGTTTAAGTATATTAATTAAAAATAATGTCCGAACGTATTTTCTACTATTATACCTTGATATCCCTGGAGAAGAGGGTGGGAAGCGGTTGTCTTATTCCGTTTCCCACTTGCCAGATAATGGACTCCGGCGTGAGTCCCTTGTATGGCCACTCTCCGCATAGAAGCTCGTACCAAACAGTGCCAAAGGCATAAACGTCCGAACCCTTGGAGAATGGCAGTTCACTCTCGTGCTTCTGACTGGGGGTTAAACTCTTCATCACTTCAGGTGCCAAGTAGCAGAGCCAGCCAGGCGGAATGCTCAACGAATCACCGGTTCTATAGGAGAAAGAGTCAACAAAGCTTTACTAAATGGACTATCATTCATTCGTAGTAGCATATTCTTTTTTATTTACGTGTCATGCAATCTCAATTACATTTCCTAGTTTATAGAATTTTACACTCACCGGCTTCCATGGCAGAGCTTAGTGACGCTAAAGAGTCCAAAGTCCGTTATCACCACCTTGCCACTTTCCAGAAAGATGTTCTTACTCTTCAAATCCTTATGGATTATACCTCTAGCATGAAGATATCCCATTCCCTATTATTTCAAACACAAAGTTTGTAGAACATTCAGAAACCGAGTAAATGAATATTCGTCTTATCATAACCATGAATGTACATTGTACCTGTGAAATTTGCTGTGCGACCAGAACAGTCTTGTTCATATTGAACTTGTCCCTCCTCTGATGAAGATGGGAGTAGAGCGTGAGACCTTTGCACATTGACGTGACTATGGCCAAACGAGGTGGCTTCATACAAGCGCCCATGAAGAGTACCAAGTTCTCATGTCGAGTCTTCCGAAAGATGGCCACTTCCTGTTTGAACTGTTCCAGAGTCTTTTCGTTGTCTAAGTACGTCATGTCGAGGAGCTTGATGGCCACATCGCCATGCCAATTTCCACGATACACGGTTCCAAAATGCCCCGTCCCAATTTTGTCTCCAATCTTGAGTTCATCAAACGGAATGTCCCATTCTCGGTTCGAGAGCTACATCGAAACAATTAGAAACATTACTATTCGATAGTATTTCATTGTAGTTCATGGAATTATAATTGTTGTTAGTATTGATTGATGAACTTACACTTACCGAATTCTGTCTTGGCCAATTCCTCTCCGGTTCACCATCCGAAATTTGACTGTCCTGACTGTCGACTCGGAGAGCGAGTGTCTTCTCTGAGTCGGTGCTTCCGGATCCCGACGTTTGAGAAACGGTCCGATCCGAGTCGTTGGATTTTTCCGTGCTCGTCATGTCGTCACTCACCGAACCAATCAACGGCCTTGTGTCCAGCGGTAAATCCCCAATACTGTGTGCAGAGACGTCTAAAAAGAAGTCAAGGCAGGAGTTACTATACCTCGCCATTTTAGAACAGTACGTAACTTTCGCTCCTTATATATATGACATCGACATCGCACCAACATTATAATCGTTGTTGGAGTGATATCAAAATATGGAATAACGGAGTACACCTACAATATGGACAAAGCGGATATTAGTGAGTTTAATATTTGATTGTTACCAGGGAAACTGAAGAGATGTGTTGACACGGATGCTGAAGCCGGAGTGGCTAAACTGGTTGTGGCAAAGAGAGCCGGACTCGACGGAGTGGAACTATTGCAGCTCGACGTATTTGAACTGGAATCCTGTCCCTAGAAACCAGAAGAGGTACAATATACTTAAATATAACTCTCATCCCTTCTAAACTATGGAACCTGACGCGAGTAGTTAGTAGAGTTGAATAAACCGACGTACATTTAGACTTACAGGAAACGGCTGAATATGATTAGGTTGGGGAGCTCGGGTTATCTTACGATCTCGGCGTCCCCAATTCAATGGTGAATTTCGATTGGGAATCGGTGAGTCACCTAAAATTAGGAGAAATTCACGTCAGCATTAGTGGTCATCACATCAGGCATAGAATCTTTTATTGTGATGGTGAATGAACTGAGTGAAACTTAGAAAGATGTACACATTTAAAGGGTGAAGATCAGATTAGAGATCAAATTATTCATAACTCGTAATCTGACATCTGGTATCTGGTGAGGATTCTCACCGGTGATGTTCATTTTACGTTACAGAAGTATAAACTCAAAAAAGATTCATAGCGTATCTAAATGCACGGCCAATGAATGACAATACATATGTTTACGAGCCGTGGGCTCAAGGGTGCCAAACTCAATTAAACGCCAAGAACTTTCATCGTTGGCAATGTATCATTTAGTTTCCAGGATACTCACGTGAATAAAAGTGAAGCATCTTCAGATGGAAGTGTTAAATATAAAGGTCACGTTTTTTGGAGCGGACCAATCATTTCTAACTCACCCTCTTTCAAAGACTTGGCAAATACGTCAATGTATTCAGGTGGAAGACCGCAGCTCGGTGGAACCTTCGGCTCGCAATCTCGATGACACTTGAATTTGCACTCTTTGCACTTGACACCCAGAATCATTTGCTTGAAGCAGTAGTCACAGGTGGCTACTTTAAACATTTTCGTGAATCGATGAGATATCATGTGACCCATGGAGCGAGCAAGCGTTGGAGTCCTTGGTGACTTGGGTACTTGAAGTGTCGCAGCTAAAAATGACAGAAATAGCATGTATCATGTATTAACTGTGTCAGTATTCAAAATTGTATTACAAGAAAGCGTGTTCAGTATAAAGGTGGAGAATCTGATACAAGGCTAGATTATCGCAGCGGTTGGATGCGATTTACGAACGATATTCTGTGGAGAGTGTTAGGGTTCCCTAACTGGCAAAAAATTCTTTGAAAATGTGAAACCACTTTCAATTTGAAGAGTTCAACTTTGTATACATTAAATTAAGGATATAATTTCTGCATTCAAATCAACATGCGACATCTTCGTGACACCGCATAATTCCATTTGATGCTTGCATATTTAAAATGCTACATTCATTATTCGTTAGAAAGACTGAATTTCTCATTTTTATCAAATTCTACGTGTCTCCTTATTCGAGGAGAATGTCGCCTTGCTAATTCCATACTCGTGCAGCAGGAGCAAGGACATAATCAGAATAAAAGCGGCGCTGCAAAGTTCGAAGGTTAAACAGTTCTTACCTCTGTGAGCATGATCAACATCATCAACATCCGAATGAGAGTTTGATGGTGGGGACTTGATGGGACTGGATCCAATGGGTGACGTGTAGCCACCCAAGCCAGCCGTACAAGACACGACACTACCAGTTGCGTCCCAAGTCGGCGTCGGTAGTGGGCCGGGTTCAGTGGGCAGACGGTCCCGGGGTCGTTTGGGTGGAAGCTGTTCCAGACTGTGACCCACACCAAAAGTAAACCAAGAATTATTATTTGGCATGATGGGACTGTGTGGTTGGAGGTACAAGGAGTGACTACTGCACACAGTTAGGACAGTCAACAATGTAACGGGAGAAAAAGGGTTCCCAAAGAGTCCGGAAACAATCCAGATGACATACAACGACGAACACGGGTATTCACGTCAAGAAGAGGTGGCAACGAAACGAAAGGAGAAAATGAGTTAGAGGATGCAAACGACAAACAAGACGAGGCACAACATAGAAAAAAAACAAAAAATAAACAAATTAGAATTGAAAAGACAACTTGGACAAATCACATGCTTATTTAATGGAAGAAGCGAAAGCACTGCACTAAAACATGAAAGCATCTGATACATAATAAGCGGGATCCTAATCAAACTATGTATGACCTTCAAAGACGGTTGGATTAGATCTAACGCTACCTGTTCTTACAAGTTTTATGTGATATGACATCGACGATTACGTATGACAAAGGAATTATGAAAACCGTTTACAAATATTTTCCAATGCAGACCTCGAAATTACCGGTGACACATTCACACCACGTTAGATACGACTGGTTTTATTTATATGCAGATTTATATTAGGTGACATTGATAGTTGAGACTGATACTTGGCCATATATAGCATTGGACCTGATACTTTTACATTTTTAAATACACTGGTAACTCTTAAGGAGTACCCAGTTAGCTGATACAATTTTCTTGCTTTTAGAGGTCATACTCGGGCTCATGAAGCTTGGGATCGTTCAGATACAGATGTGAAACATTGAAACCGTCCCGCTCCAAAGTACGGAAGCACTCTTTGTACGCTAGCTCGTCCAAATGCCAACTCTTGCACATGAATGGATTTGTAATAGGTTCGATGATTCGCATCCAGTAGCCACCTTGATCACGGTCGAGTGCCACTCTGTAGTCGAAGTTTGGTTGGAATTGGAAAATAATCACGGAGAAGACGGCAATGCTACTGAAGATCGATGCCATCACAGTTCTTGAGAAGTAAAAGTATCCACTCGCCTGCACTTTGAGCTGACGATGTCCGGCATAGCTGGCATACATACTCAGTGTGAAGATGTACTCCTCGTCATCGGCCAAGCCCATGACGGTTCGACGCCGAATCACCTCAAACCCCGCCATAGCCTCCTCTCCCAGTTCAGTTCCAATCATGAGCATATTGTATAGGATGACCCAGTTGTGACCGCAAGCCAGGAATGCCGTAGCAAATTCAAATCCACGTCGATAAAAGTCCAGGCTGTACCGAAACCCATACCTGATGCTCTTGATTAGGAAGTAGTTTTCGAAGCAAATGCTCCAGAGCTGAGTGAACATATAGGATTCAATAATGACACCAAAGAATTCGTCCGAGCTCTCGAGGAGGTCAAGAAGCGTTCCATGATCGCGGAAGAGAAGTGCAAGGGTTGTTCGACCAGATTCGAGTCGGGAGTCCGGTCCACCTCGAAGAATGGCCGAGTACAGACGGCCGTTCCAGGTCGCCAAAGCGTTCCGCAGAGCCTTCGCCTAGAGAAAAATGGGAAAGACTTAGGAATTTTAAGGTCCCTGTTCCTACATTCACTCAACGTCCACTTTTCCTGAATTGTCATATGGTCAACAGTCAACACTGCTCGTTCTTTGAAATGTGAAAGAAATGCTAGTAGTAAACCGCATATTTTACTTTAAGGCTTTGAAAGTTAGAGGGCGAGCCAATAGGGAAATGCTGCGAAATGGGCCTGGTGGTGAGTGCATGGAAGATGCCTAATTTGAATACTTACTGACCTTGAGCATGAAGAAGAATATGTAGATCTTGGACCAGATAAGAGTCATGAAGAAAATAACGCCACCAACCGCTTGAATCACGATCCACCATGGATTGTAGTGTGTCCCGTCGTATCCATCTCCGTCGAGCAGAAAGTCAGACTTAGTCATACGGAACATGACATAGCCCATGATTGTCGGTCCACCGGCCGCAGAGCCCGTCAATCGGAAAACACTCAACAAGATCATGAGTATCATGAAGAGTGAATAGGAGATGAGCACTTGGTTGCGAAACTCAAAGAGTCCGGGAGTGGGATCGATCTTAAGTCTTTGCAAGGCCTCCGTCCAGTAACTCAAGTAGCGCAAAATTATGTCTGACTTGAAGTACATGCATCCAGATGTGAAGAAGTTGTGAATCAGGCCACCCATGATAGAGAAGTAAATATTCACGTAACGATAGATCATGACACGTTCTCGAATTCGGATCGTCCTCGTTTGAGCTTCAGTAAGTCCATAAGGTCCCAGATTGAGTACAATTCCCAGGGAATTGTAAATGCTGCTCCCCAAGGAGAATGTAATGAGCCAAACAATAAAGTTGAACCAAAGGGCTCGAGCCTTCTCCCAACCTCCAGAAAAGTAGAACGTTCCGTCCAGATTGTCCTTCCAGTCGAATGGAAAACGACCAAGTCCGAAGAGGATGAGGTACATTGGCCGCATTAACTTCATATAAGTGATTCCAAATCTGTGGTCCTTGAGCTGAGCTCTGGTTCGCGTGTCCACTCGATTCTTGTTCTGAAGAATCTCCTTGTGTCTTCGACGTTGTTGTTTTGGGTTGAGACGGTCAAAGGGTCGTTCGGGAAAGGCCCAATCATCCGAAGAGGAGGTTGAGCTCTTGTGATCGGCAGCTCTACTTTTACTTTTACTTCCTGGAGCGACATTCTTGGTCTTCTCGCCTGATTTGGTTCTTGGGATTGTTACACCAGAACTTGAGGCACTAGCAGTAGAAGTATCACTTGAGTCCGTGAAATTCACAGTACGGTGAGTTACTTGCGTAACCGACGGTTTTCCCTTCATTCCGGTGGGCGCCATGAATCGTGCTGGATCGGTACCTTCGTTTGGTCAAAAACGAATCACAAAACGTTAAGAAATATGAACTGTCAACCGTCACTTGTTAATACAACTCGCAACGGTCATCCGTTTGTCGGTTCCGGTGACGACCGCGCTCAACTATTCAATATTAAAGCCGCCTTTCGTTTCAGAATCCAAAAACGTTAACTCCAATCCAGGTTGGATGGAGTGGAGGAAAGCGGACCACTTTTTTCACCCATAGTTTTTTGCCTTTTTTTACGAATTAGGTCATAATCTAAGACTTTTTATCAGTAATTTTAAATTTAAGTTTTGTTATGTGAGTTTAAGTTAGGTTAGGTGTTCCAAAATTGACAAGAAATATGATTATGGATTTGCTGAGTTCGAGTTTTTATAATTTCTCGAATAATCCTTTGACA
>JAQFYU010002223.1:0-12427 GCA_034694905.1 Ceratophysella granulata
TTTATACTGTTTATTTTCTTATGGGTTTTACAATGCTAACTTCGGCTGGCCCCTGCGGCGAATACCAGAGGATATTTGTCCGTTTTTTGTATACCTACATGTAAGAATTGAAAATTATATAAAGTTGTTTTTGGATGAGTTGGTCCAAAGCACTATTTAATTTATCTATGGTTAGATAGGTATGGTTCCATAGATTCACCAGCAATAATCTTGTGCAACTGAATTGAGCTCCATGCTGCACGGTTCATTGACCTTCTGCCGTGGCAACTGCGCAGTTTACGTTGTTGATTCCGCTCTTGGCTCTATGTAGGAAAGAGATTTGTTACATTTCGTATTTCGTGTTCTTGACGTGGCGGTTTGTTAGTGAAAAATTCTTCATTTATACTTTAAGATTCAAAGAGAACGGATGTGCTAAACTAATTTATTCACTTTGGTCTATTTACAATTTAAGAGATCCAAAATAAGTAGTATTTGTATCTGAATCAAGGTGTTTTATTCCAACACCTTTGAGGCGTGTGGAAGACATGTCAGTCACACTGGAGAGCCTCCCTGTTGTGGAGACATCCGTGGAGATAGAAACACCTGATTCGGAAGCGCCTGTGGAGACGCCTGTGGTGACACCTGTGGAGACGCCTGCTGTAGAATCTGTTCGGCAGGCGGAGGAACCGGTGGTGTCTGTTCCAGCCGAGTTCAAGAAACCCGTATTTTATCCGGGAGACCTCATTTGCTATAAAGCTCGAAAGCCGTACGAATGGACACCTTGGTATGGAAAAGTTCTCCCACCCACACCTACTCTCATCAAACCAGAGCCCAAGGAAGATGGATCAGCCTCGGATTCTGTTCCCAAAGTCTGGAATTTCGAAGAGGGTCTCACCGGGAATTTGAACATTCAGTGGTGTCACTCCGATAGAATTGGAACAGTCGATGATTTCGAGGTAAAAACCAGAAACAATAGACCTATTTTCAGTCTCATGTGTCAAACATTGAAATAGCACTAGGCTAGGTCAAGCGAATGATGTAGAGCACTCTGCACGGCACTAGACTAAACATAACGTGAGTCCCAAGCGACACCTGTTGTGACTCATTTTTAGATCGGCCTTGTGGATCGATATCTGCCCCGAGAGCAGCGAGTGAAGAATGGAGACGGAATGAAAGGAACGGTGTTGAACAGTGCGAGCAAAGTAACCGTGCAAGTTCTCAACACGAATCACGTCATTGACAATGTACCCATTGTGGACCTACTGCCGGTTTCCGTAAGTCTCACAAGCGCCTTTGGAATAAGTGTATATGTATAATCTTACAGGTAGGGTTATTTATTTGTATATTTTCTTGGTTTCAGCCGTTCACGCGTGGGATCGAAGTGCTTTTTCATGGCTGGGTTGGCGTAATCACGTCGGTAAGACGCAATCTACAATGCAAGATGGACGGTGGACTTTTGTTCCGTCTCCAGACGAGTGAATCGGATGGGTTCATGAGGCCTGACCCTTACTGGGGTGCTGGGACGCCTTGTCCGTCCATTCGAAGTCGCTTCTCAGCTTCATCGCTTAAATCGGCACACTTCAACGCGGGATTTATGCGGTTCTTGCATAAGGTCTGTTTTCTATGTATTCTTCTCTCCCTTCTTCCTTTCTAATTGTGTTCGCTTTTATGCTAAACTTTTAATTTTGACAGCTCAATCATCTCACAACTACTCTGCTTGTTGTTCCATATTTTAAAAACAAAAACCCCTTCTAAACAAGTACTTATTTATTTATGTTTTTAAGTGGTTTCCGCCAGCCTCCTACTTCTACTCCAGCAGCTATGCGACCATTCTGGGCGTTGAGGTGCGGATTCTTCTATCCACATACACTAACTTATTACTTTGACACTTGGTAACTGTAGCTCCCTATGTGCTTCTTCCTGATAGGCGAACGAGTTGGATGTGAAGTGGCTTCAGAAGTGCGTGACGTCCAAGTACGCAAGTGAAACGCCGCCGCCGAAGACGATTCTAGCCAAGGACTTCCGAGATCTGAAGACGCTGGGTCTACCCAGCTACGAGACGATCGGTGTGAACAGTGTTCGGATGTACGCTGTCAAGACGTCTGACGTTCTGACAAGCTACTCCCATTGGTTCTCCTCGTTCCAGGCCAAGTTCCTGGGCAAGGGATCCGCGGGCTTCAATCACTTCTTCTCACCCAGCAACTCCTCCGTGAGTCACTGGGTAATTCATCAGTCTTCAACAACTTCTATGCAAAACCCCTGACTCATTGCATTGGTGATTGTTATTTGGTTACAGGCAGCAGACAAGCAGTACGAAGTACCTGTGAAACTCATCGCTCGACAAACACTCGTTGAAGTCGAATGGGATGTAAGACACGTTCTATGAAATTGGTGGTGCAAATTGTGACAACTAATCGTTCTCTAATTCTGAGTGATAATTGTTTCTTATACTAGAACGGAGTGCATGAGCGCCTGTCTGGAACCAAAGTTCCGTACATTCTTAAAAATAAGGAAGACAAGAACTATCCGGCTGGCTTGATCGTGCAGCCAATGTACGAAACTGAGGATTGCAAGAAATATGGCGTCATCCAGAACAGCGACGACTGTGGTAAGTCCTTTAACCGGTTCCTGGTCTTTATGCATTGACTTTTCTGATAACTCAAAAATTGCTAGACACCCCGATCACGAAGTTGGTGAACGTGAAGTGGATCATACCTGGCACTGAAAGAGCGAATGGAGAGACGCTGGACATGGATCCTGTGAAGGAATCCGTGTATGACCTGAGGGGCCACTCCAGCATCTGCATGTACCGGAAGGGAACGATCGTATTCATCAAGGATCACCCTCAGGGCTTTGAGGCCGGCACGGTACTTGAGTTGGACCTTCGAGCTGGTCATCTTCTCCTGGCTGTACCACAGTCCAAGAAGCTGGTGGGTGTCTGGCCTCATATGGTCGTTCCTTTGAGTAAGCGTTGCTACTGGAGCTTCTTCTCACGAACCTGGATAACGGATGACATTCTTCTGCCCACTTACCAGCTCGCTGCAGAAAACGGCAACGGAAATCCATCTGGTGGGTCATCCATAGGTGCCTACTTAGGGCCATATTGAAGCCAATGGTTGAATTGAAAACGTACAAAGAACTAGAATCGCCAATTTCCAACCAATGTTTGTTTTCCAGACACGGCGCAGCCGGTAAGTCTGAAGGCGAACGACAATAACAACAGCGTTTCTAAGCTGCAGGGTACGCTTTGGGACGAGCCTGATTATGAGTTCCTCCCTGAAGCACCCACCACGCATCGCTACCATGACTTCGAGCTGAAGAACGTCCGTCCAGAGCTCACTCGTATCCTCCAGAGCGAGGCAGCAAACCTTAAGGGGAATGTCCCAGAAGGAATTTGGGTTCGAGCTTATGAAAATCGATTGGTAAGTTAATCTCCTCGTATTTAAACTCTGGTGATTCAAATAAACTTTTGTTGATCGATGTGTGTTTACAGGATTTGTTTTCTGCCATGATCTTGGGTCCAGATAAGACGCCATATGAAGACGTAAAGCATATCATCGTTACACAACACAAGCCTAGTTCGAATCAGCTCTTGTCTGCGTTTCTTATTATTTGTGTCTCTGACCATTTCAGGGCCTGTTCATGTTCGACCTTCAGATCCCCGAGGACTTTCCGAGATCCGCTCCCAGAGTTCACTTCGTGCCTTACACGACATCCGTCATAAGTCCCTACATAGCACCGGAAGGGGCTTTCTGCGTGTCCAAATTGGACTGGCCAAACTCATTGCCAGATCCTCCGCCCGTCTCCTACATCGCGACTGCATTCAGGCAAATTCAAGGTAAGCTCCAAACATTCCCTTGACTATTTTCTCGGTCAAGCAACTTTCTCAGTTATTTCAGCGCTCATTTTCGTGGACGAGCCCTATTTCCAGTCCTTCGAGCGGGGAAAGGAAAGAGGAACCGCTAAAGGAGAACTGAGCTCCCGAGCTTGCAACGAGCAAATCTTCCTCAACGTTCTCACCGCTTTGCACCAAATGGCAGTCAAACCCTACGACCCCTGGCGACGACAGATTCGGCAACATCTCTCCGCTCTCTTGCCAGAGTAATAAAACAATTAAATAAAAATTAAATATACCTGATTCTTCATTCCGTAACCTAGTACTTGTCTTGCTTTGAAACTACATGGGCCAAATGTGGAAAATATATTTCGTGACGTGTCCTTCAATTTCAACCTTTAGCTGAAGCTGCATAACAGCAATATTCTTAACCGACCAGATCTATTTCTCATTTTTAATACAGAAAAATCAGCGGTGTGAAGCAATGGCTTTCTACAACGAAGTTGGGTGAGTAATCAGTTTAACGTTAAACTCCCAGCCTAAATCGAACGCTTGCAAATTCCGAATTGAAAATTGTGTTGACAGATACGGACATGGATGCGGCCATGCCCCCACCTCCTTCATTTCACCTCCTGCCCGTGTCCCCTGGCTTTGAGAAAACGATTCCTGTTCGTTTGCAAATGCTGGAGGCGATTCTTCCGGCCTGTGATAAGAGCGAAGAGGGTCAAGAGCTCCCTGTCAGTCGACCTACCAGCGCTTCTGCGGTAGAGTCCGTGTCCAGCGTGGACCAAGTTGACTCGGCCGAGTCCCATTTGGACACGGCCATCATAGCTGCTTCCGACTGAACAAAAACCAAATTTCCTTATCCAAATTGTCGGCCACATCCCGCTTCTCCTAAATTATTACATGTTCAAGGGAGAGAAACATGACAAGAAATAGGTTTCCAAATGAACTCATTACGAAATATTGAATTTCAAGCTAACCTCAAAGGTTCTTCGAGCGGATATGGAAAATAAATAAAAACCTTGTTATACACGTAAATTCGAACAAATATTTATTCTCCTTCATAAAAAGGGTCACTCCAGAAGTGTGTCCGTGTTTGATTGACGGACATCATCACGGACAAGAACTTGTGGCTTGACCCCTATACCATCATATCTTGATATAGGACACTTATAGTTGAGTATATAAAATGATTAGAATTTGTTATGTGTGATAACAAGGGCTGTCTTTCTGGCTGTCCAGTTCTTAACCTGGACGGAAAAGTTTGAATGAGGTCAGCAGAAGATTTCAATAAGTTCTTCAGCTCTTCATAAATACGACCAAGGAAGAATACATTCAGTCATTCATACATAGAATGTAACATGTAACCTTTTGGGTTCTAAATAGGCTAATCTCTAAATGGGCAGGGTCAATCTGACCCACGCTTCTCTCTATTTCGTAAAGTATACACTCCTGGCTGAGAGTACGTAACAGTAAATTGCAATGATTTGTTGTTTACCTTTACATACGATAATATATACTGTCGTTGGTCAAGTTCAAGCAGTCTGGAATTCAAAACTACTCATGAGGTCGCCGATTTCAAACTGCTTCAACCTGCCAAAGGTCAATAACTTAAGGGTTTAAATGGAGTCTGGGTTTCATCGCTTGTTGTGGTCCACGTATACGCGTACCACTTCGCCCGAGTACTTTCGTTGGGAAGGCATGAAGTAGAAGTCTGGGTTGTTCTGACTCATTCCGTTCCCACTGGAACTGGGATGGTTCCCATTGGGTGTGGGCGTGGCCTGGTGATGGCTATGTGTAGGATGGTGGTGGTGGGAATGGTGGGCTTGGCTCCGATTTCCTCCCGCCTTGGACTGTGACTGAGGACGTGGGAGCGACATGTTAGTGATGTGGGACTGGGCTCCGTTGTAGTAATTGGCAGCTGGGACAGGTACGGCGGTGAGCGGCATGTTGTTACCACCTTGGAACGACTTCTCGTCATAGGCATCGTAGCCGTAGTTCACTTCCGAGTAGTCCCGCCAGGCCATTCCAGAACCTGAAGGCGAATCCTGGAAATGAAAGAGGTAGCGGGTCAGCTGATGAATACAATCATGCTTCAAGGCAAAATCATAGAGTATAGAGTTGTGCATGAAGCAATTGTGCGAAGGTGATGCGAAAATATGGGAATTAGGCAGGTTTCGTGTACTTGGGTGAAGACGCGTGTCATGTCAAAACGACGTGCGTGCGTGCGTAGTGAAGTGAGAGAAGAAGATGTCTTACAGAAGAGAATGGAATACAGGTAGGTTGCACGTAATTTTGCAATTCTGTGGAAGGTGACTAGTGTACGACCAGCTTGGCTTATGAAACTAAACTAGGGTGATGCCATTCCGTTCGGATTGACCTTTGACCCAGAATGTACGAATGGAAGAGAGAGATGAGAACGGAATTAGGACAGTTTTGATCCAGTGATGCGTGTCACTTCATGAACTGAAACTCGCATACGCATACCTTATGTGAGGAAGTTTTGCCAGACGTTTTGTAGAGCGTGAGACCAGCTTGAGCAATGGCTAACAGGATGAGAGCTGCTACGCAGCCAATCACGATCCAAAGTCGTGGACCAATCAGTGTTGGGAAGAGCCCTTCACTAGTGTCTTCCTCGGGAGACTTGAGCACTTGTGGAGCACTCAGTTCCAAGTAGGAAGGATCGACCTGGAGAGCTCCCGCTCGTCCTGTCGAAATCGTCTTCTTCAAGGCTTCTTTCACATTTTCCTGGATGGACAGCTCGCTGTTGGGCTTGACCATGAGTTCAAGACTCGCAACAGCTTCATTCCCAACTCTGCATAGTAAGATAGGACTTGGATTGATGGCTACATAATATCCAAATGGAATGTATTTGGTTTGTTCAACTCACTTTCTGACATCGGTGAGCTGCAGTCGGTTGAATCCGTCAATCTTCATCAGCTGAGACTCCAAATCTCTTCGAAGTCTGTTTCCAAACTCCGTGAACTCTGGAGTTCCCTTCTGAGGTGGGATCCATCCATTGGCAAATCCACCAGTTAACTTGATGTCGAACCCGAATCGAACTTCATCTGGTTTCTTCACTTTGACAGGTTTGCATTTTCTAGGTATACAAACCTTTTCTGAGGAAGTGAGTGGCGTTTGGTCATGTTTCCCAATCTTCTTAGAAACAGCATCATACGCTCCGCCCTCGTAAGGGAAAATGAAGAAGCGACACTCGTCCAAGGATACGTCCTTCGGGTCATTGCTCACCACTGGACGGATGAAGGAAATCGTTACAAGACCATCGGTGTAAGTCCCTGAGCCATTCCGGATATTCTGCAACAAGAAAAAGTAAAATGTTTTGAAAGAAGTTCCATTTTTATAAGTCAAAGGAAGTGGGATATCGTAAAATTCTGCAACAGTTCCAGTCTCATGAGTTCTACCTGAGCTGGTGAAAACAACAGCAGCTCATGTTAGTTGGATTATCGTATTTAATGATCTCTATTCACTTCATGGCACAGTACCTGGGCATCGTCTAGTGCGGGAGTGACATATGACTTCATGTAAGCATCCATGAGGAAGAAGCGTCCTGCAGCCGTAACCCAGCCAAGAATAGCATCCGAGTTCTTCATAGTTGGATTCTCTCCGAATCCAATTCCTGTCCATCTCTGTGCCTTCCGACTCTGAATCGTGAACTGAACAGAGTCCTCTGGAGGGAGGTACCGCCAAATCGCCACATAAGTACATGGCATTGCAGGGTTTTCGTTGTCACATCCGGGTGGATGCCGCCAGGAATCCTCACAATTGGCCACATCTACGGACGGCACCTCCTTCTTCTCGAAGAAGTCAATGAGCGTCTTCCCACGTTGGGCTCCATGTCCATGGTACTTGATCTCGTCCGCCGCGTAGAAGTTGGGCACTGAGGGCGAATGACCGGCCGCTTCAAGTCCAGATTTGGGACTATGGACGTAGCTCCCTGGCTCCTGACCTCTTGCCCAAATAACATGCATCTCTCCACCATCCAGAGAATGATCAGGTCCATCCGTGGAACGTACCCTTCGTCTGAAGATGAGCGTGGTCTTTTGATCCTTTTCCCAGCCGGTGGCGGAGGTGATGTCGTCCTTACCGCCCCAGAAGGAGTCAAGTCTCGGAGTCGAGCGATCTCTCGTGTAGTAATCCAGAATGCGTGACAAAGGACCACGAGCCCCACCCATAACCAGGTCAATGCAGTCCATTGCATGGAAGTCCGCTCGTGGGGTCCACTGTTAAGTCCAGTTAAGAAACAACTTTAGAACTTAACAATATGTGAAAATGCTCATTCATATTAATATTGTTTACCTGATGCGCTTCCAGCTTGGAAGGGTCATAGTCCCCGGGCCCATCATGTGCGTGAGGATATGTGTCGGCTGGAGACGTGGGTTCTCCTTGGGGTTCTCCTTCCGGCTCTGGCTCACTTGCACTTCCTGCAGGCTCACTCTTTGGCTCAGGCTCACTGCTTGGTTCTCCTTCGGGCTCTGGAAACAGAATTTATGCAGATTATTGCATATTGCATAACTGCTTAATTTCGCAATATGTATATTTTAATGTCATTTACCAGGTTCCGATTTTGGATCTTCAGGTGAGCGTTGTTTTCTTTGTCGAGTGACATAAATGGCAGGCGAATCCAGAGCTACTTCAGTTCCCTCCGTCACTTTAGGCTTCAGTCGTAGTTTGGACTTTAGCTTTCCAGCACTGGACTTGGGTAACTCCGTCGATGTGGACTCCGTTTCTGTACACAAATTGACGCTCGTGAGATGTACATAAACTTCGGCCAATCGATCAGCCCTTGAAACCCAACCGTGTGAAAAAAGTTGAACAGATAGACATATATAGATAGCTATCTTGTGTAAATGCCAATTATCACAAACTGTTAAGTTCTGAGTAAAAATATTTCTAAAAATTAACAACAGGGGACGGACAACTAGCCTTCAATGATTTACACGGCTGGTTTAGTGTGGATTTTCCAGGGTTTCCAACTCCACTCTCCTCTAAAACTAAACGTCCTCACCTTTATCTGGCTTCGTTTCGTTCTCCGCTGGAGCAGCAGGTTCGGCCTTTGGTTCAATCTTTGAATCATCGGCCTCCGCCTTCGTCTCAGGTTTGGGTTCACCTTCAGGAACAGGTTCGGCCTCAGTAATCGGCTTGGGCTCTGCAGCGGCCGCTGCCTCGTGTTCCGCCGCATCGTGTTCATGATGCGCATCATGACTGTGGTCGTATCGCCTGGGCGTTTTGGTGGAAGATCCAGGCTTGGGCTCCGTCTCGGCAGCAGGTTCTGGCTCTCCTTCCGGTTTCGGATCTGCTTCTGCTGCTCCAGGTTCAGGCTTGCTGCTCGCAGCTTCGGGCTCAGCTTCGGCCTCAGGTTTGGGCTCCCTTTGTATATTAAAAGTAAGCTTAGCATAAGCGATCAACGTAGTAACACGCCGGTCTGGGAGGTCAAAAAACTTACGAAGGTGATACTTGAAGATTTGCGCTCTTCCCATGTCGATCCAGCGTGGAGTTGGCAATGAAGGGCCAGCGCTGGCAGCTCTTCTTAAAGGAAGCCGGACGCCATCCCAGGGCTCCGTACGACGTCCCTTCAATCTCAAGGACAAACTCAATCTCCTTGTACGCCACAATCTTGGAAGGAATGACCTGTGGAAAGAACGGAATGGGATGAGCAACTAAGTAGATCCATTTTTCGTTGATCATCATGAGATTTACTTTGTAGAAGAGGGTCATTCGACTGGACAGGACTTTCTTGGTGTGCTGTGTGAGATCAAGCGGTTTTTTGGAGTCGGGCAGTCGAACCAAGTTCCGCTTAGCACACTTCTCTCCATGGAATCCTGGATTACAGAAGCACTGTTTCCGTGGAAGAGCCGTCCCACCCAAGTCAATACATTTCCCGTTCCCACCAGTGCACTCAGAGTCCGTCTCGCATTCGTCTTCGTACTGACATCGCTTGCCCCAGAATCCTAGCGAAAACCCGAAAGTGGTTAGTTTCTCAATTTGAAAAGTGATTCAATTGTGCAACTGTTTGTGTCACAATCTTCAAAACCTACTTTCCTTGGCTGATTGGCAAAACAATTCTGGCAAATTGGTCCAACAAGATTCCCCAGAAGGTACACTCACCTTTGACACAAACACATCTCCCAGCTATAGGCTTCCCATGTCCGGAGCAGGTTTCCTTGTAGTTCTTCTGCTCAACAATGTCCACGTCCGAGCAAGACCAGAACCGGTATTGACCAGACCATTCGGAAGCTTCGCGAAGAAGTCGGATTGTGCAGTCTTCGCAAGTAAAAGTAGCAGGCAGCTTGGCCAGATACCATTGAGCTCTGCAAATAATCAAAAGTAATCATTATTAGCTGCATACTACTCGAAATGTTAATGCGTTTACCAATTGTGTTCTTTGTTTTCAAAGTTAGAACTATAGGTTCCGCTTCCTGTTTTTCAGTCTTTCTTAGGTCGCGGTAGTCTATGCAAATTACACCCAATTTGAACATCGTGTTTCGATCGTGCGTGTTTATGGTTTGTGTCAAGTGGACACTTGGACAGGAGGTATGTGGAATCGGAATATCGTTGAGGACACCCGTCTTGCAACACACGCGAAGAACCAATCAAGGAAATAGACTACTTGGCCGACGTAATTATACAAGAGAATTATATTGCACTCGCTTTTTTTTTACGGTTACGAGTTGAGACGCAAGTTTATAAACACTGTGATGCACGGCATATTTTTAGGCTATTTTACGTCAAATCAATGAAGTAAGAAATAAAATAACCCCGTCAATTTGACCAAACAGAACTTGGAAAGTTGGAACATGGACTAAGTTCATGGGTTTACATTTAAATAAATCATGCATCAGTATCAGCCAAGCGCGAATCTCTTTTCCATGTTTGCCCACTTTTTTTGTACTCATTCATCACCCGTATACCCAAGGTTCTTATTTAGTAAAGTTTGTGTATTGTATTTTAGAATGGACGATGGACGCCATTGTACTTGAATACTGGATCATCTAAAAAGTCGAACCGGCTTCCTGGGGTCAACGAGACGTCCACACGCACGCCAAGATTGTATTAAATCCAAGGGTCAAGATTCTCCTTGCACTAGCATAACGTACAGTTGCTTTGGGCTGGTCGAACATGAAACGAATGGTAGAGTGGGAGCTTATACATATTCGATTGAAAGGCAAATGCTTCGAAATTGTGTGCATTCGGCGTACATCCCATGTTACGCATTCTTAAAGTTACGACATAGATTTCTCGTCATATGGAGCTACGCCTGATTAATGTGAACAAAAGGAGATGGAGAGTGAATTTGTAGGTACGTAAAATGACCTGGATGTGTGTCAACTGTCTGGGGATGGGGACATGTGTCCACTCTGCACCAGATCCAACTGATACGAATCCTTGTCTCCCAACCTCCGCTCTTCTAATGTAGTCTCGATTCTCGATATTACACAATTGAACTGAGGCCAATGTGGAGCTAATAACCATAAACCATAACACTCCCATTATTTGCATGAGTAGAACATAAAGCGTCATTAACGTTATGTTATGGTTATGACTGAGTATGAGTATTACCCTCGTTGGTTAACTTCCACATTTGCAAAAGAAGCAACAGAAGCCGACTAGGCAAAGCTGGCATTGGCATTTGTCGAATTGTAGGAACAGAAAAGGAAGGGACGAATGCGAATGAAGGTTCATAATTTCACCTTTGAAACTCCAATTAAGCACGCACTTTCTTTATGGAGATGCAAGTTGCGATACGGGACTGGTACACAAAGGAGACTAAGCAAATATGCAATCCACTGTGTTCTGTTTGGTTCTGCCACAATTTAGCATGATCCACTGAAGATTCCTTTCTCAACTCACACGCTTCTTGAGTCAAACAATAGTCGAGGTACCTACTGTATATCCTCCGTCGTTCCAATTTCTCAAGATCCTTATCCTTCATCCCCTCTTCCCTTTCATTGGAACAAAAACAAACGTTCGTGGATCTTCTGCCACGAATTCGCACGATCCCATAATTCCAAGTACAAACTAAGCAATACAGGAATGCAGATGCTGTTGTAGATGTCTTAAATTAGTGAACTACACGCGTTGTTTACGCAAAAATAGAAACCTTGAGATTACTGTACTTACCTAATCTATCATATTATAACTTATAATATAACTTATAACGACTGCCAAGCAAGAGTGAACTTGAAGATTTTTTGATTCATCTTCTTTTCATGATTTACACTTTCAAGGGAATCCCACACAGAGTCATAAGTCAAAGGAACAAATACGTTTATTGATGAACAAGCGATTTTGCTTAGTAAGAAAAGTTTATTATTGGTCACTTCGGTGCCATTTTATAGATGACCGAATCCGTGAGGAAATTGGGTCTAATAAACAAAAGCTATGATGGGCAATGGGTCGGCTGAAATTGGCTAAAATCTGCTGTCAAATGAATTCGAATTTACAATATTTTTGGTCCCATACATATATTTACGCTATATGCTCTGAAACTCTACTGTTTTTACGGTTCTTGCACTACTGTTTCAGAATAAATTGACGAACTTTTGAAGCTAATTAAATCAAAATTGGCGAACCATCCTCCGACCTGATCTT
>JAQFYU010002224.1:0-12426 GCA_034694905.1 Ceratophysella granulata
ACCTAATTGCTATCGTCAATCTCATACTCGAACATCATCGTCGTTCGTCGTATCTTATAAGTAAGTATAAGTATTACTTTCATTTACGTCTTAATTTAAAGTGTTAAAAGACTTATCATATGATAAATATAAATAAATAAGTACTGTATGTGATAAGTATGATCCAGTAATATTTAAGCAATGCAATGGGAAATGGGATTTAATATGAAGTGTCTTCTCTTGTGCTTTTCAGATACAATCATCTCATAATCTTGTGAAAAGGAATCCGCAGAGAAGTTTCTATCGACATGTCTTCGCAATCTCAATCGAAGAAGAATGGGCAGAACAACTCCGCCATAGTTGCCACTATCGCAGCAGTTGGATTGGGAGCAGTGGCGGCTGTTGGGGCATATTTCATGGGAAAGGCGACAGGGGAGGAGGAGGGAGCACGAAATGCTACTCGAGTTAATGGCGCTCACAGTCACGCCTCCTGTGATACTGATGCTGCAGAGCTGAAGAAACCGTGCAGTGACGAGCCGCGGGATATCGAGTGCTCGGTCTGCTTCAGAGAATACGATGAGGTCAAGAGACTGAACGAAGAGATTCACACGACGCCCTGTGGCCATATCTACTGTAAGCGATGCATCATGACTTGTTTAGAAATTAAGGAGGAGTGTCCCCAGTGCAAGAGTCGAGTTCGGAAAGGTCAAACCCTCAGAATCTTTCTCTAATTTCGTTGGCTTATGCCCAAACCTAATGTCGCAACTAGTTGTGATTTTATTAAAACTCACATTTTGACAAGGAATTGACAAGCTAATACGGTGTGTGAGGTCTAAGTCGGCGTTATAGTAAGGATGAAAATGTTAACCATTGTTTCTAATTTATCTGTCTCTTCATTTGGAAGAACATTTGAATAAATTTTACGCCTAATGAGATCAGGTGCTCGATTGGTGCAACTGCAGCGCAAACCGTCATCTATTTGTTCACTAATATAGAATAATTTTAAGCTTAGTTTCAATCATTCATACTGTGTGTGGATGTGGAACCGAGCTGTCTGGACATGAAAATTTACGAAAAAGACGACGCGTATATTTACATAAATAACTTACGCATATTATGTATTACTATACATAGTTTGAGGTTGACGAATTTGCCTATTATGTAGTATACATAGTATTGTTTTTGTTGAAACTTGACCTTGAGCATGCCTTTCTAGAGATCATGTGTTGACTTATAACTATTTTTCCATATCTATCGGTTGTAATTCAAATTATTTCCACCTTTTCCATTCCAATGACACCCAACTGCAATACTGCGAAACACGAACATTGTAGATAGCATTATATAAATAGGAAGAATCATCTGTTTACTCCATTTGAGAGCGTTCTTTTGCGAGCTGTGCCTTCTTGAGAATTCTGGCACTCTTCTTCTTGATATCCGATCGTTTCAAGACGTCCATAAAAACACTCGATCCACCCTTCCCACCACCACCCGAACCCATTCCGAATTCAAAAGCTTCTTCCTCGTCCGAGCCGGGCGGAGTTGCAACGCGAACAAGACGTTTGGGACACTTCGGTGGCTCCACGTACTTGGCCAAATCTTTAATTGGTTTGTAAGGAGCCATTTGTGTCCGGAGCTCGTTCACTTCTTTAACAAGATCCAAAACCTTAGTTTGCAGGAGAAGAGTCTGATTTCGGAGATCACCTGTTTCAGTCACTTCTGTTGCCTTCACTCCAAGCGTTTCCAGAAGTTGTCTTACGCCTTGTCGACAACGCTGGACAACGGCTTGAGCATTATTCACTCCACCCTGAACTCCACTCATCTTTTCCCGTGTTACGGAAATCGATTGGTTGAGCTCTTCTTTCTTCTTTTCGAATTCTGTCAGTTCATCCAAACCAGTGTAGCGAATAAATACGTCCACCGAGTGAAGCTGAGCATTCTGAATTTTCAGAAAATCATGAAGCTCTGCCTTCGCTTCCTTGGTTTCAGTCAGTTGGCGTTTGAGTTGAAGTAGTGAGTTCATTCTGAGTAACAACAACAATGGAGTACTATTACATTTGTCTAATACTTAATCTTTTCGAAAAGTTGTTGCTTTGATATTACCTTGGGGCGCAAAAGGTGATGTCCGGAACTCGCATTACATCGACAATGAAGTTGACCTTCTGCTCATATTCTTTGAGTTCATGGACCTTTTTCCGTAGCTCCTCTTGTTCCCGTTCGGTTTCATCTCGGTCATCCAGACCCTCCCCAAACACGGATTGCGGGAAGACGCTGCTTCTGCTTGTCACTGGTGGACCGTTGTTGGGGTCAGGCTTTTGTGGCTCGAGAATACCGGCAACTTCCTCTCGGGTTTGAGCCAGCTGCTCTTTTCGATCCTTGTTGAATTTAGCAAAGTCCACTTCCAAAACCCTCATAATGCGGGTCATCTTCATAAATGCCTGCAATCAATCAATCCATTTTAAATTATAAACATTTATAGCGTCCCAAAGGCATGCATTTTTCTTCCGTGATTTCCCCGATTTATTATAAACCAACGAGTACATTTTGGAGTGAGACAAATTGGATACTCACACCGCACTATGCAGATCAAGGGCATTGCGTGACGAATCAAATTTTTAATCTACATTATGTCGAATTTAAAGAATTTACGTTTCTTCCGACGTCCCTCATTATAATTATCCGTTTGAGATCCAGCTTGGCATCCTCGTACTTCATGTCCAAGTCCTTCAAGCTAACAATGAATCTGTTATTTTCGTTCTTGAGTGTTTCGCAAATCTTGGTGTAACATCGCTTCAGAACAGCTGCCGTTTCACGTTTTATGCCAAGTGAATCGAGTTGAAATTTGAGCTCATTTTGTTGTAATATTAGGTCTTGTTCCGAATTATCCGAGTGGGATTCAGTAATAGCATCAATTGAGGTCAAAGCTTGTTTGATTTCAGCCACCTTCCGGCGTTCCAACAATAGTTCACTAATTACGAGATTCAGCTGCTTCTCCACTGTGTAAACCTTATCTTCCAGCCATGGTACCAGTTCCTTCAGAACATAGAATTTAAATCAACTGGTAATAGTCAATATTCAACGAACCACTAACTATTTTCATATGTACTTATAAAAAGTTGACATACAAATGCTTTTTTCCCCTCAAGGGCTAATTGGAACTCTCGGTGACTGTCCATCGCCGATCTCACGGCCCGTTTTTCTGCTTGAAGAGCTTGAACAAGTAATTGTCTTAATCGATGACCCTCTTTCGCCAGTTTCTTCATAGAAACAAGTCCAGCCGCCTTCGTGTCACCCATGTCTTGTTTGATGGTACTGTCAAAGCTCTCTAATCAGAAATTGTAATTAAATACCGTTTTTTATTTTCAAGATGTAATTTCGTAAATGAATTGAATACGGGTACACTCTCACTCACGCTTTAGAAGAATTTTCATCTTCATATGTTCAATCCTCGCTTCGACATGACTTTCATCATCATAGAAGTCGAAAAACTTTTCCATTTCAACTTTCTCATCTTTAGGGCCCTCAGGTTTAGGAATTGGCCGGCCAAATTCATTTGACAAATCCGCGTCGTTCATTCTGTTCTGAATTAGGTTCTCTGTGGTTCTATCACTTGAAATTAATTTGGACCATTATAGCTGATATAAATAAGCTACGCAGTGTACTGACACGTGAAAAATTGCTTCTTCGTCAACTTTTGTAGCTTGTATTTCCTGATTCAAGTTTTACGATTCATAGAGGTTCATAGGGATGATATACGTGATGTGATATTGAAATTCGGAAAGAAAAGAAAAAATCAACAAGAAATGGTATTCAAAATTGACGATGTTCACACAACTCACAAAGGAAATTCGCAATTAGTCCAGGGACTAACATCAATAAACCACATGCAATGAAGAACCTTTCGGCGTCCCTTGGTTACGGCATATGTTGGCATGAAATGCAGAATTAGTAATTTAAAACAGGAATTGAAAATAAAATATAATGACATTTTTTACTTTATTTTGTTAAGTTACAAACAATACCCTTCAAATATAAATACGCATTCAAGGAGCATAGAAATGCATTGAAAGTGAATTTCCGCCTGTTTAAATGATATTTTCATCTTTCTATTCATTGCTTGCTCTTTCGGTAAACTATGTAATGAATTGTCCCGCTATGAATTGTTCCCGCTATAAATTTGGCTCGCGATGAATTATCGCCGCTGCTATGCTATGATAAGTCCTCGATATATGAACTGTCGCTACTATGATGAATTGTTCGCTATGAGTTGCCGCTTTATTGAATGTCGTGCAACCCATAAAATCATAACTTTAGAAACACCACGCGTTTGAGTCCAATTGAATTCTGAAGCAAGATAAAAAAAATTATAATCCTAATTATTATTTTAAAATCTACATGCCGGTGGTGGTGTTCTCACTTCTACGTGAAAGCTTCGAAGCAAAAGCAGCAGCGTCTTCATGGAACACGGTACAGCTTACAGAAGGAAGGGACGCGGCACTTGCACTTGAAGCTATAGTAATGTATGCATTGGTAAAATAATGGATGTTGATTAAAACTTTCATAGTAAAATGGAAACTTAGGTTCGTATGAATAAGGAATTAAAAACTAATCAGTATCCGCGTGCCCCAAAGTATCCTGATTTCGAATTTGTGAACTCAGAACTCGAATTTTGAATTCGAAGCGAGAGCGAGAGGGAAGATGAAAACGGAAGTCATCTAGCTCCTATTCTGCTCCTGCCGGGTACCCCGAATCAGCCAACAACAACCAACCGCCAGCTTCTGTGGTTTGTATTCTCTTCCCACCACCTCGTCGAGACCAGGTCAAGGTCAAATATTTTAAATCTGTTGGCTCACAAATCCAAGTACAAAGTATAAATAAAGTGTCAATACTTACTAACCCAGGAATCAAAGGGATAACTGAAACTCAGAGTTGGCCTTACGCAGTTGCATTGCGTTTTTTAACTGCGTAAAATTGCGTTTTACGCGACGAGAATAATTTAACGAGCTGCGTAAAATTAAAATCATCCCATTACCGTAAGGTTAATTTCAATTTAACGCAATTTTACGCAAAACGCAATTTAACGCAGCTTCTTCAAAAATTCTAAAAAACTGCGTAATAAGCCATTTCTTGAAACTGAGTCCGACTCGGGACTCGGGTGTCGGGATAAGATAAGTTGTGTTGAATGTAAGTAGGCTGTTTGTTCGAGAGGAAGGTGAGTGTGGTGCGGATGTGCGGGAGTTCTATATTTTACATTAAATTACAATACTGATCGTATCGTATCATACGTATATTCGTGACTTGTTAGCCTGCTACTTCTATGTCATATGAATACTGTAATTTAGTCTTGTGTGTACGCTGCAGGCTGCATGCCTGAGGTTGACTTCGTAATATTTACAATCAAATTATTTGCTATCTTACGATTAATTTCTTTTCTGAGTAGAGTGTCGAGTTCACCATGAACCAGGTCCATGACAACTTCGTGCTTGCTGTGCAGACAATGCAGTCACGCTACAAGGTTTTCGATGTTATGGGAGAGTGGATAGAACATCTGAAGAATGCGACGGATTTGGAGCAGCCATACAATCCGGACATTCCTGAAGAACTCCACATTGAGGTAGATTTCTAATACTATTTAATCATAGTCATTATGAAAGTAAAGTTATATATATGCTATCGAGAGATATACGAGTGTTCTCAATTGTGTGTTCGTGTTCCCTGTCACCTGTCCCAGTTAAACTCAACTCAAGCCCGACAGCTGAGCTCTTTGGTGAGATTGAGATGTGTGTGATACATCTCATGAGATACATATCTGCTTTCACAGGTCCAAAATACTTTGAAGAAGGAGATTGATACTTGGAACCTAATCATGCATCTTTACTACTTTCGATTGACTGAGGCTGAGTCTGAAGCAGATGCTATGAACGGTGATACCGACGGATTCAATAGCAACAATGAAGGTCCTACTATGCAAGCCTTTATGGAAAGTGACAAAGGAATCAAGGAAGTAAGTTTGAGTACAACAACACCTTGCCAATTCTTTAAAAAACAGTCAGCAAAATTTGTAGCAAAAATTGGATACTGCAAGTTGTTGGGGTTGGGCATTGGGCACAGAGTTTCAACTAATCCCCATCCCCCATCACAGTGGGATTTAGTAGAATTTTAAAGCAAAATCATGGGGATATTCTGGTTGCGCTACCTATGAACTAGTGTACATTTATCAATGCTAGGAGTTAAGTGGCCCAACCCAAAAGAGCTCTTATCTAGAAACATTCTCTAAGCTCTAATGACCCAATCCCACCTTTGGACCTAAATCCCATCATAGTGGGATTTAGTGCGACATATTGTCGGGCCCAGGTTTAGAAGGACGCACTGAGCCCAATTCCGCTTTTTCTTTCAAAGATGTCTTTTTTCAACCACTAATGTTCACCCGAGATGTGTTTTTTTTAAAAATCACAACCTACACTCAACATAATAAAGGCATATTCCTCAACACAATCAATCACTCAATTGCTTGCTATGTTGATGAAGAATGATCATAAGACATGTCCTTGACATATTTGATATTTGGCTACATCCGAAGAAAAAAAGTGGGATTTAGTTGTTCTTTTTTTCTAATGACCAAATCCCACTCTACCTAAATCCCATTCCACATTCCAACTAAATTCCACTAAATCCCAGGGTGAAACTTTTGGGCATACATTACACAAGTATGTTCTCAGTTCTCAGTGCAGTGATGATTCACTGTGAATGTTTCTCGGCACTACTAACTTTCTATGCTCGCTTCCTACAAGATTTACATTTATGCTTCCTCTGTCATAACATTGAAGAATCCTCAAGAATAGCATTGTAATATTACTCCTAGGTGGACATCGTTTTGGATTGGCTTCAAGCCAATTTTAGTAGAAATGGAGAACCAGACGTTACAGAAAGAGACATTAACTGGGAACAAACTCTTGCAGCCTTGAAGGTAGGAAGTACTTCAATTGTTGTGGTTGTGTACGTGAGTTGAAGCCAATAAGGATAGACAGACAGTTTGGATAACGCGCAGTATATATGTAAGTATATAGATATCTTCGCAAAAATACAATGGAAAAAACTTCGCAAATAACTCTCTATTAGCAATACAATCTAACTTGCGATAAAACAACATTCTTGTGTTTATTTTATAGTTATCGCCTAATGAGATTCTCTTTTCGAGCCTTTGTTTCCTTATTTGCTTTAAATCCTCGAAATGAATTGATGAGCCTGAGTCCGATGCATTTGAAATTCGAGGCAAACTATTTTCCTGTAAAAATTTATAACATTTTCGTCTCTACAGTTGTCGGATAGTCTGTAGGTACTGTCCGGACGATATAGAGATACCGTCCGGACACTATACAACTTAACCAGACACTATCCAAAGCAGTGATCAACAAGTGGCATGTTGCTTATGACGCTACCCCTGGGAGAGGTCGGGTCATCCCAACCCCGTCGATAGCTAGGGTTGGCGAAAACCCCCGATTAGCCTGTTTTATCGGGGTCGGATAGTAAAATTTGGCTTCCAGATTGCAAAAATTTCTTGCACTTCGCGCAAATGTCGGAGTTGTCTGTTGTTTGCTTCGCGCGCTTTTGACGACATCTAAGGCAAGCACAGGTCAGGAACATTACTTTTCCATGAATTCATGAGTGCTTTGAAAGCAATAAACGTCGTCACCACCGGCATAACGTCATTATTTCCATAATCCTGATCTTGGTTTTCGGTGGCGATTTGCGATCTGACGTATCGTATCCGATAAAATCCTAGCTACGTAGGTCAGTTATCAGCATAATATCCGACTTAATTTATTATATTTTTGGGAGATTTAGATTGCTTTAATTTTACTATCTTTACTTAAAACCCAACTCCAGGCTCGACCTTATTTAAATAAACAATCATTTTTTAAAAAAAAACAGTATTGTTTTTGCAGAAAGTACGATACCTTTGATGAAAATGCGCCTAAGCCAGTTCTATAGAATCACGAGGAAACTTTTATTTCTTCAATATTCCTTCAATATTCCATTTTTATTATTTATTCCTCCAATAAAAGTTGCGCGCGCTCGCGTACTCAATTTTTTTCCCCGGACTCTCCAACCCCGGCCACTCAAGGCCTAACGCTACCACGGGCAGCGGTGGGCCAGTTGTTGATCACTGATCCAAAGTGTCCAACATAGGTAAGTTGGACACTATCCAAGCTGTCCGCCTATCCATACTGGTTCTAACATATCAGTACATAGAATTGAGCTATCGAAAACGTTTAGCTCAAATTCATTTTGTATTCAGAGAGACAAACAACTGGGTGTGAACTCTGAAGAAAAGCCAATGATTTCTGTGATTGATGCGGATGCTTGCTACAGGGAAGGAAAGGACATACACACACTCGACGCAGTATGACTTAATTCGTTCCACATACCGATATAAAGCCAGTTCCAAAATATGTACTATGTACTAAGGAATACTTGATTACAGGAAGAAGAAGTGAAGCTTCAAAAAGGGACCTTCTACTACATCCGTTCGGGAAACAGCGAGAGTGCTATTGAGTATCTCCGAAGTTCGGGTCACGTTCTGAAGTCGGTAATGATGGGTGGATATACCTACACTGAAACCATCATTACAGATGAAGTCGAGACTACTGGTGACGTTGATCCAACATCAAATCCCGAAGCGGAACATTCCACATCGTGCAAACCAAAGATAATGATTACTGGAAACACGGAACGAGATATGTGGAAAAACATAGCGTTCTCAATTTGCGAAGGAAACGGATTGAAAAAGTATGACAGAGCCTCACTCGGTGCTCTTTGTGGTCATCGTCAGGCCATGCTCGATGTTGCTACTTCTTGGGAAGATCGAGTGAGTAGCAGTGATGTCATCCGTTCTTTAATGTTTCTCTGCTACTTCTATCTCATTTATCGTTTATACTCTTCTCGGGATTTAGCTTTGGGCATATTTGAGAGCCTTGAAGGACGTTCGAATGGAAGCAGAATTGAGAAAACGAAGTTCGGATTCCCTAATTCCGATGCCCGATGAGTACTGGTCTCAAGACGTTTCGATTGGAGACTGTGTCACAACCTTGGAGTTACCTGAAACGGATTTGGCCTCTAACATAAACCATATTTTCTACTTGGTTCAAAAGAGCGTGATTGAGGATGACGTTGAAGGGCTGCTTCAGTCTGTCAAACAAGGTTTATCTCGAATAGTGTAAGTAATTTCCCAATATTTGGTTCAGTTTGGGCTACATGGGCCGAGACTTCGTCAGATTGGCTATGATCTCAATGCGTTTCAACCAATAAAGTTTTCTCGAACTTTAGTAACTTTCCCAGAATCATTCCCACCTCTCTCTACCTTGAGACTTGAGACCGACGCGACTGAATCGGCTAAATAACTCTTACCACATGCAGCAGTGGTCCACCGAATGTACTTGTTTTTGAGTACAAATTCATTCACGTTCATTAGATTTAAGTACTTCACATTCACACTAATCTAAATCTGAAAATTACCCTACCCGTTGTATTTGGTTTACGTATACCTAGTGCCAATGGAGAGATAACTGTTGTAACCGAACACGTTCTTCGTTTTCTAACGCACATGATGCTTGCCTTTGGAATTGTCGGGCTTCCCTTCGATGAAAACCTGATGAACATGTGCACCGAAGCGTACATAAAGGTTTGATGTTACAATACAACCTGTCAATTCAACCCAGTGTATGATTTGACTAGAAATTATGTCGATCCAGTTTCTATAAACTCTCCAATCTCTTTTACAGGTTCTGGTGAAATCCGACAAATTGATCTACATTCCGTTCTATGTAGAGAAGCTTTCTGCATCAAGACAAATTCCTGCAATAACCAACCAGATAAATCCTGCTGCCGAGACAAAACGTGATTCAGTTGAATTCTTCTTGAAAGCTGCTCGAATAAACAATTTGCCAATTTTGAACATTGGAATTGCAATTGTTGAGAAGCTGCGTGCAGAACAAGAAGATTTTGAGGTTGAAGGACTGCTTTGGATTATTTGCTGTTATAATTTGGTGGAAGATACAGCTGAAGTTATGCTTGCGTTTCTTCGCTACACACTCAATATTTCGAGAAAGTACCTCATCTTAGAAAACGTTGCCAAATCTAAGCAATTGCTTCGTGAAGTAAGTGGAAGTTTAAATTTATACCGTTTCAATACTTGAGTTTGGATCTAATGACTAGTTTTCTAAACAGATTCATCAAACTTGCATTACTGAAGTGATTGCCATTTCTGATGAGTTTGAAGACACGTTGGTGAGAGAGTATCTCTGCTACAAGGTGTACCTGGTAAGTTAAAATAAGCCGACTATAATCAAAATATAGTTTCTATAATATCTGACATAATATATTCCCTAATATGTAATATGTTCATCACTGCAGGAAGCAGAAGATGCACTTGCCCAGTGGCAAAAGGCAATGAGTCAAAAACCGAAACTGGATGAATTTGCTATTGACGATTTGGCTTCAAGTGATCTGACCGTGGCGGACAGAGCTTTCCGTGAGAAGAAACGCGTTGAAATAAAGTTCCTACAGGATAAGTGGAAGAATGCTGTACAGCATCATCTCAAAATATGTATTGAGAAATTCATAGCTGTCCTGAAGTTTCCTGAAGGTTGGCTCATCGATTGTGTCTCTCCGAGTAACGAAGACGAATTTGCTCATGTGAATGCTGTAAGGAGGATCCTGTTGCCGAAAGTAAATTCACAAGCATTGTTGATTATCTAATGTGTGGAATACGTCCCACCTATTTCAAAAACGGATATATAATATATATCTCTGTAATAATTTTGATAACCTTCATTGTTCTGCAGATTGTGTTCGTTCTTCTCAAGCTCATTCTGGAACAAAACACGCTGGAAGGATTGAGACAATTCCTGTACGTCATTGGTGAGGATCATCGGCAGATTCTGAAGGAGTTCAATGATGAACAACTTGAAAATATATTTAATGCAATCGAACAGACTGTTAGATTTAAATCAGTCAGTCTTTCTCAGCTTCCAAAGTGAAGCTTGAACCACATGCCGAGTGATTTGTTCCGTCTGATCTGCTCCAGCCCTGTTTAGCATGGCTTACTTATCATCCTTCAATTTATTGTATTCATTTGAGTATTCTTTGTTAAATCAAGTAAAATAATCCGTCAAGGATGTGAATTTCCTGGCATCCAGCTGGTCGCTTGTGTTTAGAGGTAGATGTAAAAAATCAAGATAGCTTTCATGTATTTCACAGCATGCATAGCATTCAAGGTTCGAGGATGTTTATGGAATTGTGAAGAAGAAAGATCCCTGCCTTAATTTTGAATTCCATTTCAATCAGCTTCATTTGGGTGAACTAATAGTGATAATGCCGGTACATATATGGCGATGTTTGGACAAAACACTGGCAGAACTAGTAAAATGGAACCGGTAACTTTTGCTAATTAGAAACATTTCCGTTTCGGTGAAAATGTTTCTACGGCTAGCTATTACTGGGTTGCAAAGGTAACTTTGCTTAACGCACCGAATTAATTGCGGTGATACAAGTAGCATCATAATCATTTTCTGCCTTCCAAAGCTTACAACTGTATAAGATAAGAACAAGCTGGTACCTGATTGATTGCTGTAATTTTCATTGTGGTGGTTGGTTTGATTAATAAGCAATAACCACATTTGGCCTACCCATACCGTACTGTGGTGGCGGTTGTTGGTTGTACCGTACCATGTACCATGTGCCATGCATTTCAGTACAAACACAGGCACGAAAAATGTGCACCCGTCAGCCTGCTGCTGCTGCTCAATCTGTGTTGAAGTAAAGTCCAAGCCACTTCTGCTGCGTGGGTAACCTCCGATGCTCGGGTTTGTTGGGTATGATGTCAGTGCAGTTCCCGGAACATTGTATTATTTTTATACCGATTTCGCAAGCCTCCTATCACATGTTTAAGACTTTGTAAAGATGCTAATGCTACATTATGTACATCACGCACGCTACTCTATATATGATTACCTACATTGAGCCTAGTTTAAACGGATCGGTATTTGGTCGATCATCGATCATGTCGTCTGTCAGTCATCATCATCATCGAGCTTAGTATAAATGCTAAATGAATGATCCTCAAGTTCAGATACAGCGATATCCTGCTCAGGTGGAATTCTGGTCTGGTATTGGTGGCTTGGTGGTGGTGTGGTGATCAATTACTACGGCTAAATTGGCCAATATAGCTTTCGCACACACCAAAACCAAAAGGAGTTTCATAGAGGAAGCCCTCTGATTTCACAAACCAGAAGGATACCACATTCAATCTGCTCTTTACTTCAACCACATAAAATACTCTTCTCAAAAGCTGGGGAGCTAGGCCTGCGGCTTGCTATGCTGCTGGACGATGTGGTATCTTGCGGCTTGGAGGAATCTTGATTTGATACGAGGATACGACATACGACC
>JAQFYU010002225.1:0-12422 GCA_034694905.1 Ceratophysella granulata
AAGAAGGGTCGAATCGATTTGAAGTTTTTGACATCTTTCAATCCAGATTTGGTCATAAAAGAAGGGTCGAATCGATTTGAAGTTTTTGACATCTTTCAATCCAGATTTGGTCATAAAAGAAGGGTCGAATCGATTCGTTTGTAGTTTGACGGATCGAGAAGTCTCGGAAGTGTGTTATTGTATTATAAATGATCCGAGTATTCCGGCACTTCAATCAAGGGTGGGTGGAATTATACATGGAGTGTCATTCAGACAATAAGGCTAATGGCTATAAACATAATGTAGTGTAATACAGTAGTACGTATGTAGTGTAGAGATCGGTACATTAGCTTGACCACCCTCGTGTCCTCGTGGCACTTACATTACAATTTACAATACAAAGTGAAAACTACGTAGCATATGGCCAAGTCTGTAGTACCAGTCCCATAGTTTCCTGAAGACATAGTTTCCCTATTTCCTCACAAGATAAAACGGTGGGTTGATTTCCAAGATATTGAAAAGTTAAACCAACAGTAAAGTTGATGCATCATGCATCTGATCCAAATAATGCAAGTATACGCAAGCATTCCAATTTTTTTAATTATTGTAATTCGCCAATATTTCAGGCTTGGAAATTGGATATAAATAATGGGATAACGCAAACTGTACACCATAAGGGAATAGAACCCAACACCAATTAACCGTAAATATTTTCCTAGCTATACAAAATACGCTATATATGTACATAACTTACATAATTAGGGAATGAAAAGTACTGTAAATTGGACATTTTCATCTGTCCAAAAATCCAAAACATCACTTATAGCTTTTTGTTCGTTTATTGTTTCTAACGGCATCTTTATGCAACATCAACTTCTTTCCAGCTCTAATGATCTTCGCTTAACAACCTTTGTTTCAGTTCAGTTGAGTTCTGAAATATGACATGGATATTGTAATCACTTTGCTTTGGAGCAGATCCACACGCTTGTGAATGTGAACCCGATCGAACCCTAGGTATCCCGAGTTTCTAATTTTCAGATTCATGTACTTTCACCTCGTCCTCGTCCCTCAGAAAGATGTAGAAATACACCGAATTCTAAAGTATCTACTCTCCATCTCCATTTGTCTTACACTTGATTAACTACGCGTCGTGGTACATAGCTGCAGCTGCCATGACACAGCAAGACTTTCTTTATAGGTGATAGGTGATATTCGTACTTTAGTCCTAAAATTCTGTTTCCATAATTTTTCGAGAGAAAAAAATGCTTCTACTAAACCCTAAATTGATCAGGCATCCAGCGAAAGCGGATACTTCGACTACAACTACAGATCTGTATCAGTGCATCCGATGATGTAAGAACGAAGAAGACAGTCGAATGTAAGAACACCGACGATGATGCGTGCATGAGTTGTGGCAGTAAATGTACAATGCACGCACATCGTATTCCTTTGGAAAACGTATCATGAAATAAGTCTGTCCAATGTTAGGGGATGAAGAACAACTACTGGAATATGGAATCGCGCTTTTTTACAAGGTTGTTGTTCTTTGTGCTTTAAATAATCCAGTTATCGAAGTTATGTGACTATCACTCGGATATAAATATATATACGAAGTACGGGTATATGATTTTTCATTTTTTGTCCTTTATTCAGGTGTCAAAAAGGGTTACAGCGTATTAAATATATTTAAAATACAATATCTATTGGTCAGGCCGATGGCGAGACCTGCTGCTGGTGTATCCTCCCCAGGACAATGTGGTGGTAAATAATTTCTACCTTACAAACGAATTTTACTAATTTACGGGGATATATTTTATCTTAATTACCTACCTAATTCTATTCGGAATTGGTTATTTAATTAATTTGATAAGTATGTATTTATATGCATATGGGAATCCTAGTACTTACTCATTGTCGCAGCACTTTGCGTTTGGTTTTCGATACGTCTTCACAGTACCATATGTCTCTACCGACGTCGTGTGCTGATTAGGGTATATCACGATCTACTTATTTCACAAAGTCATTTTTCTTCTCCACCATTAAACAATTTGCATTTTTAATTGTCCAATTCCTGTTCGGAATAGTACGATGGGAATGGGATTTTGGGAAGCGGTGAAGTTGATTGAAGTAGTTTTGTTTTCCGTGTCGTTCGTATGTCATTCGCATTGCCAGTTTCTAATTTTGCCCTGGTTGGAGTTGGAAGTGAGCCGGATGAGCATAGGAGGACTTATAGTGACCGACAAATAGAGAGGGGACAAGGTGTCAGACGGAGGTGGGTTTGAGGCGTATGGCACAGTTATTTAGTCTGCTGCCCGTAGCTCAAGGGAAGGCAAGAAAGAGGAAATGCGGCGAAAATTGGTCTGAATGCTCATCAGACGCTCAGATTAGTTGAGCTTACATATTGACATTGTGTTCGCTGATGGGAGAGGAGTCGTTTGTATTTGCTTAGTACCAATAAGGCTGAGTCAAGTAGTGGATCACATGTTTTGTTAGACAGACTCACCAATATTATTCTAATCACAAAAGCCTTGTTGGGCTTGTACTACATGGACCAGTACATGGGCTGTCGACTTTAATCGCTAATCAGGCGTGTGAAGGGATTATTGAAAGGCTATTAGCACTATCTAGTATCCAGTTTGGTAAGAGCACTATGTACTTGTCTCGACGCACTTCAAATGGCTCTGTTGAACCTCTGTTACCGTCCGACCAGAACGTTCAACAATCATATCCGCTCGCTCGATTCGAAGGACGTTATGTGCTACACGATCTGCACAAGATCACGTGGCTCGGTTGTCGGCTGTTCAATCTGCGCTGCGGTCAATCGAGGATCTCTCACAAACTAAAATTGAGGAGCGAAGCAAACCAAACGTCGTTCTCAAAATCTGCCTGACGGTAAAGCCTTTGTCACCAAGTCCAAAGTGAATTGGAAGTGTGGTCATCTGGTTGATCTGATTCCTACTTCTTCTATTGTATCAGTTGCTGGCATCTACGTCTAACATTGAATTAACGGACTAGTCACTTTGGCATTTGCAGTCAACAAGTGACGATAGTCGTTCGATATCTAGCGCATCTCCAATAATCGAACAGTATGAATGGCGATGGCAGAAGAATGAGAATATTGGAGCGAGACGCTAACTCATTGTCGCCTGTCACCTTTGATAGATTGGATGTTTAATAACTCTCCGCCTTATCAGGATGGGCATTAAGCATACAAGGTAGGCATCACAATCACAAGTGCGAGTCCGTGAAGAATTAGGCTTTTGATAGGACAATACGTAACGGCTTAGTGCCAATCTACTCGAGTAGGTGAGATAGGCCGTTCAAAGGCCTAAATATAGGGATTTAGCTGATTAGGACAATGACACTGCAGGCCAAGTGGGGCTTAACATATTTCGGGATTTCTCCAATGCGTCGCTCTGCACCCAAAAAGCCCAATTCCGTTGTTCCAAGTGGAATTGCACAATCCTGCCAGTCCAGGCTACTTAACCATTTCCATGAATTGAAGGGAAATGAACATGGACATGGGCAATAAAGCAGACTTGAAGCCCAGTCAATCCGAGTACTAGCTCAGCGTCAAACCAGACCATTCTAAAGACTATCGGAAATTCCGAGGGATTAAGCATGTCAGGTGCCTGAGTTACTAGAGAGAGGTGGGCGCTGGGCGCACTCAGCTCCTGCGCCTGGCGAGTTGAGTAATTATTGGCGTTAAAGCAAGAAAGGCTCCATCCTCGTTCCTGCTCTCCGTATGCTAAAGAAAGTCTCCGAATACATTGGATACCAAGCTGTGATCCGATTGAGAGGAATTGAGAGCATTGAATGTCCATGCAATTTTTAGGGCGGGAGGGAAATGGGCATTGGCAGCACCTACTAGATTACCGGCTCGTCGGACTCGCTGTAGGAGTACCCAATTTTTCTCTCTTTTGCCTTGGCGCCAGGCTGAGAGAGGAGAATCCCACAGATGGAGCAAGCGGTAGATGAATTATCCAGCCTGTACAGTAGCAGCAACCAGCAACAGCAACTGCACGTAGCTGCTATGTTATTTCCATTCTCTCACCGAGACGAGACCAGCGCAATAGCTCCGCTTTCCAATTAAATATATTATAACTAATTTGCTAGCGTGGCCAAATTACCCGCAAATGCAATTTGAAATTGCATGTGTAAATTAACTACCAAAATCTCAGTTTCAATTAAATCACACAAATAACAGTCACTTTTTTGCACTTAATTTTAATAATACTATATTAATCTATATTAAAATAATTAAAGAATTTCTTAGTTTAATCATTACACTTTTTTTGAACTTTTGACTATTGAGAATTGTACTCGTAGATGCAGATACCTTGAATGAAGTTGAGGTGGGATGGAGGGATGAAATTTACTCAAAATCTACTGCACGTCCGCTCGGCGTGTTTAATTTTTTATGTAGTGCAGAAATGGATACACCACTGAATAATAATCTTACGCCATTTTAATTCTAGGTAAACAATGTACTTTCGCAGCAGGTTTACCATAATTGTATAAGTGAATAATTGGGGGAAATAGCAAGAGTTAAATAAATCAATGGTAGATAAACTATTCAGTGTAAAAAATATATATTAACAATGGTTTCTCTTGTTGAAAGTTGAATTTTAAAAACAAAATCGAGTCTGAAACGAAATATCACGTCCGAGACGGCTAAAAAGCACGATAAGAACTCTTTTGATTATTTATTAATATTATTTTAATTTAATTGTGACGGATCATGGGGCATTATTGGTTGACAAGATTATTGATCGACCTTGGACTTTTTGAATATGTAAAACATGATTTACAAGTATTTTTGTAATGTTATCCTTAAGATTAGCGCAGCAGCAAGCAGCAAGGGCTCAATAGTGAAATGGAAGCTGTGTTGAGTGAAAACAATACCATGTTGAATACTTGAAATCTATTTTTGTGCCGCACTTACGCTCAAACACTATGTTCGATTTTTAATTCGTGTTTTTCTCACTTTTATGCCTGCGACTATCTTCGATTCTAAAATTTTTAATCTTTTTCATATTTTCATGTTTAACGATTCGATTTTAAATTTTCGAGCTCAAACGTATCGAATTTCTGTTAAAAATTAGAATCGACATTACTGAAATACTAGAGAAGTCCTCGGGACTCATATGTAGCCATATTGGATTTGGCCATGGTAATTCAAGACGTAGTGGTTACAAGGCTTTTTAATATATATTTAGCTAACATAGCTTCTGTAGAAACCGAGGTCGAGAGTTGGAGACCAAAGTGTGATTACAAGCCTCTTTCAAGAAAATTTCTGAAGCTTTGGACTTGGTTTAACGTCTTTTGTTTCTGTGAAGCAAGTATTTCAACTGATATTAGCAATTAATAAACTTGAATTGATCTTGTTATGATAGAAAATCTGATTTTCGTAAAACTTATTAGAACTCAATACTCATGCTCTAAGCGTATCAGGATCGGAATGAATTCGGCCAGCACTGCCTCCACCTATCGGTGGAATCGCGCATGAAAAAGCCTCCATTGGCACCAAAGCTTGATATGAGAATGAGTGAGAGAAATTGGGTACTCCTAGCAGCAGAGCAGACCAAACAGAATCTAGTAGGTGCTGGCATTGGGCATTCGACTGCAACAAACGTGGCATCCCCAATTTCTACTCGCATTATTCGAGAATCAAGCGCTTCCTGGTTCATATCAACTGAAGCGCTGAATGCTCCCGTTCTGCATGGAAGACAATGAGCTTCTGCATGACGGGATCTGCGCAGACTAAATATCTATATGATGGGAAGCTAGGTGAGGAACATGGAGGCTTTTTTTGATGCGGAGAACTCTGGAAATCCAGCACTCCAAACTTGCGCAGAACAGATTGGAATTTGAGCAAGTGGTTGAGTCGAGTGAGTACAATTTGATCTGAAAACATTGAAACATGTCATAACTCGCAAAGGGTTTAATCGGTGAGCACCGAACAGAGCACTCTGCTTCTGGATGCATTGGCTACGAAGATAGCGCAAAGTTATTTTTCGTTATGCCGGTGAAGTTTGGAAGTGCTGAAGCGTAAATGGGGGAGGATTACAGGATTCGGAATACATACTAATCCAATAATCCAATCCAGCTCGCAATAGTTCGTTCTGTGCCAATCAATCGCTTCAAACGGTGAGATAAAAGGATTAATGAGCTCCTATCTCCTATCATTATTGTTACAAGATCAGAGGAAGGCTTCACCGCCGCCACGAAATGTATTTTTAGTAGCTCTCATTTAAGACTCATCGTACTTGAGCACCCAACACCAACAGTAGGATTTACAGAAATACGGATTTATGACATCCATCCAAGTGCGTTTGAGCTTCTAATTCTTGGACAGGTTGAAGATTGCAGAGCTAATGTGTGTGCATGGTCCATGTTTAACCATCTGCACTCAGTAAACTGCTACAGGCTACAGCATACAAAACACACAAACACGTCAGACAATGCGGAACTGGTACTGGTGCCTAAAGGTGCTGGCTGATAGCTCGTAAAGCATGCTCGGGATGCACAATCAAAGCGTTCTGACGATCGCTTGTTGGTGCAAATAGGGCGCTATATAAGCTTGTTAGCGTTTGAAACCCATCAAACATTGCAGCGGAGCACAAAACGACTTACGCATGATATAATGAACTACATACTTAGGAAGTAATTGTTCTGTGACGACAATACAGTGGGCTCTCCAATGAGCTCAGCGACAGTTTCCCGATTGACTATGTGGACTGTATTTTTGGTCCAACTTCATGGTAACTTCTGAGAGGTTGATATGGCCAATCAGAGATCAGAGTCAACGAGTCCTAAGCGTGTTTTTATCTGAATCAAGCAGAGGACTTGAGAAAGGTGAACAGGACAATGAGTTGAACATAACGCTAAATTAATTAAGCTATGCTACATATTCAAAAAAAGCAAATCATTGTCACTGAACTGAGTTATCGGCTCAATAGGTGGACTAATGAGCTTATTGCATGAGCCGACGGAGATTACGCAGATCGAATTTAGTAAAACAGCGTGATTTATAGTCTCGGGGGAAATCACTGGTTCTGCCAGATAACTGATAACCAGATTTGATTAAAGATGGACAAATTGCGCAACTCTGTAAAACAATTGGACAGCTGATTAGCACCACCGGCTAGTTCTCAGCACAATTAGCAGATGCGAGTTGAACTGTGAATCCGCTAACGCCAATTCCAGATTGCTTCCTCAATTCTGCTTCACTTCTATGTATAGTCATGTATTTGTATGTCTGTTTGTTTGGAATACTTTAGATGAGCTTCACAACGGACGTCCGTTCCACTCACTGCACTACACGAACAACAAGAAGAAAGGAGGTCAGGTTCGCTTCACTCATAACCAGACTTCCAAGCTGGAACTGATGTTCCGAGAGCGCAAGTACTTGAATGCAAGTGACAGGAAGCGTCTAGCGGTGTCCCTTAAGCTCACGGATAAGCAAGTCAAGACCTGGTTTCAAAATCGACGTGCCAAGTCTCGGAAAGTGGAAGAAAGTCAAACAAAAGCAGAGGTAAGCCCCAGAACGGTCCCAGCGCCCCGCTCCCATTCAAGTAGTAAAAATATCATAAGGAAAAGGAAGAGCTCGCGGTCTCATTCAAGTACACAGCACACAGCAATGTAATTAAATATACCATGACGCTTACTTCCGGCTCCAGAATTTAAATGTTTGGTTGACAAAAAATATACTAAATGGCGCTCAACGTATACCTTTGAAGTTACTACAGCCATAAGCGTAAGACTGTGAATGTGAAGGCGATTGAAGTCGAGATCAAGACTCGAGACAGACGATTCAAATTCATAATGAATGTCAAAACTTCTAATTGAAAGATTCAGGTCCATCGGGTTAGAATTTAGAATTGGGACTGGAATCGTGCCTAAAAACATTCTAATTTCTTATAATATACTCGTATATTGACTAACAACCATATATGGACATGGACAGCTAACAAGCGGTGTTGTTCTGCCTCCACCTTTAACACATATGTAAAAAATTGTATGCGTGTGTCTCCAAAAAGACTCGAAGTGTGAATAAATAATTAAACTGACGCTCAAAACACAACAGATCTACATAGTCGTACTTTTAAAATTGGCTAAATGCTTTATGGTTGAAAGAGGAATTTCTTTAAAAATTGCAATTCAATATTATACTCACAACGTCACAACCACAACCAATGCCGCGAATTTAATTTTGGGAAGAAGCACTCCTAAACTAATGTTTCTTATCATATTTCAGTCTCATGTGTCGGGTTCATCTCTGCAAGGTCATCTCGATGCCTATTCAGATGCTGGAAGATGCAGAAGCACGAGTAGTGTGGATTCAGATATTTCGTCATGAAATTCCTCATTATTTTATTCCATCAACATCTTTTACCTCACAGCAGCACTTTCAACTTCTACTTCAAAATACAATCTTCTTGTCATTGTGTTTAATATGCATACGAAAAATATAACTATTCATTGTTATCCATTTTGTTAGGTTTCTATGTAAAACTATGTGGTTGAGTTTTAATTTTAATATTTCGAGCACTCTGAACTTCGGCTAAGTGGGACCTGTTGTGTTCAGATGATGATGAAGGGAATAGCTTTAAATTGATCAATGCATCAATCACTACGTTGACCTGCACTTGTTTTTCAGCGGCATACTTTTTAATACGGAACTACAACAGAATGATAGCGGTTTCGTTACATGGACGTGTGAATAAGCGTGACGAAATAACTTTCCACACGTGATCTATATCTCTGTATCCGTAATCCGTTTGTATCCTATACGTACACTCACAATCAAGCACTGTGAAATATTAATGCATTATTATACAAAATATATTGTACTGGATGACTCGTGTGCGGTTTAATTCATTTCTTAATGCTTGGATTGAAACACGCGTCTGCTACAGGATTGGTGAGGACGAACGTGAGGTCAGAGGCGATGATGCCAGTAGTGGTGCCGTGCGGTGGTAACAGGATTTTGTAAATATTCAATATTCAAGTCAACGAGAGGATCAAAAGTATATACCTTTTTTCAAAGAAATGTACTTGTTTTATTGCACCTTCCACTTATTGATTGTCACATTTTACAAAACCTATATAAGTACTTAGCAATTACCGTAGTACCTACCTATATTTCCTGTAATGTTTGGTTAGAAGTCGTGGGAACGGTCAAAAGAAAGAAATTCATTAGGAGTGCGAACAATTCTCGTGAGGAAAACTTGTTGAATTGATCCTTAGGTATTCCAAACTTTGCAAATATGGCATTGCAACTTGCGACTGGACTTTCAATACAACTTGCCGTATTTCTTACTCAAGATATACAATACAGTGTGAGTTTATGGTTGTATACCCCTTTAGAAAGAGTCCTGGTCAAAATCGATTAAGAAAATCTTAATATAAATAAACTTATTCTGAAACTACAACTAATAAAATAAGGTTCTAAATTTTTTGCAGTTTTGAAAATGTAAGTTGATTTTATCGACTTTCTGTGAAAAAGTGCAAAAATTAGCATTATACGTTGGCATGGACGATTCCTTCAAACAGTTTCCGAAATGCGGGAAAAAGGAGAAAGCCTAGGAACACTTTGTATTGCTAAGCTGGGCCTTTTATTGGAATTCCTTGTATCTAGGACGAAATCATCGATGTCAGCGTAGTGTTAATTTTTGAAAAAAATTGTGCAAAAATTGGCTAGGCCAGTCCAGTTCCAATTTCCAATCACTCTAGTCTAGAATGGGTACTGGATGTGTATGGACTGTCAATGAATGGTTACAGAAATGTATAGGTACAGCTGTAGCAAATACATATGTTTGAGAAATAGTACATTGTCACTACTGGCTTATGTTATATCTGTGGTTCGATCACATCGTCACATCGTTGATCGTGGAGGTCAGCTGTCAAACAAAGTATTTCAAATATTCACCAGTAGTAATTTCCACCAACAACTTCGAATTCATCTTTCATCGTCGTGAAGCACGGAAGTCGCAACTAATTTGTGAAACCACGGGAAAATCATGATTGTATTATTAAATATGCTGAAGTCGTCAAGCAAGCGTTGTTGCTCATGGCTGACTCCAAACGAATGAGCACGTTGCACGACATTACCCAGAAAAACAGCTTATAGCGCGAAGACTACTTGTGGCTTTGGTTACAATTCCCAGTGAAATTTTTTCAATGTACAATTCAACTCAACTAGAATCAATTGCATAAAACGCCCTGAAAACCCGCATAAAAAAAACAGAAGAATAGAAAGCGCCACATGAACTTATTATTATAGAATCCGGAAATGAAAATTGCAAGTTTCCCGCATAGAGTTAGTTCAATGTAACTACGGAATTTTAAATTATTTTGATAGAAAAAAATTGTGCAACTAACTAACGAAATTCCATTACAGCGAGTCAAAACACGGAGCAAAAGTGTTTCCTGTAGTTTAATAATACATACGAGGGTTGTCTCAGAAGTCTTAAGGTTTGAAGAATAGGGTGAATGTGGACAGAAACTAAATATACGGTCGATATATAATACGATTGGACGGATTATAGTAGTGGAAAATTTCAAGTAAACATTCCATCTCTTTGGTTAGTTATAAAATTTTCTTTTAGGAAAACTCGAGGACTTCGTGAAATCTTCAGAATCTCAGTGGAGACCCGCCAATTTTTGTTGTCACGGCCGGATAGTTTGATGGGTTTTGTCCATGATATTTTGTCACGTGTTGGCGGAAGTATTGAGCCTTCTACTACACTATCAGATATATTCGTGCCCCTTTTCTAACGAGACGTAACGAACTTCAAAAACGGCTCATATACGGACCGCCGGAAGTCCAGCACTGATTCAATTGTGGAGGTAAAATTTAAAGAAGTTAGAGATACTTCGCGGTAACTTTTATTGCGTAAAATAACGAAGGAAATGAGCATTCGAAAAAAAATCTTCCGCTGAGCATTTGCCAAAGAGTTGCATATACAAAAGAATCATTGCCTGCCGTGTGATAAAATGCTTAACCCTTTGAACAGGTGCATTACGCCAAATGTTGCCAGGTGATCTGAAAATCACGAAATTCAGAAAATAAACTTTTTCGTTCAAATCGACCAGAATAACGTATTATCAAATCACAATGGCCAAAAAAGAAACATGTTTCAGTATTAGCCCATACGGAGCATCATCTTCCAAAACATGAACGAAAAGCGCATATGGAATTAGCAAGTCTTGCTTCATAAATTTATTTCATGGCTTCTAAGGAATGCAGTCAGACAAAATATGTATTAAATTGACGCAGAACAACAAATATAAGTTGTACGAAAACCTAGTTACACAGGGCTTACTCCATATACAGATATTGCTGAATAGCTGTCGAAAGAAAATTATCAATTTTTACACCGAAATTCATCAATGCGTAACTAAATACTGTGTCGCCTGCAATCTGCTACATGAATTTTGTCGGATTACTGAAATGGGCTTAAATTCATACCGGGCATGGAGCTAGCAATCACTCCTCGTTATGGATTTGGAGGAATTATCTTGATTCTCACGACACAGTCACAAATGTGCTCCAAGACCTGTTAATTTCACGCGATTTAAGAGTAATACGAAATTTTTAAAAGTTACTATAGAATCGGTGAGGATTGAGTGGGATGTGTGTGATAATCGTCTTGTCGGCAATATTGAAGGAAAATAAAATGAATAGGCCACTTGTTTCCATCAAGTATCAAAACCTTAAAACTTTTGAGATAACCCTCGTACTTCACGTAGTTTAAGTAATTGTGATTCGTGCAATTCAATTTGACTTTGCTTAAAATGGTTAGTCTAATTGTGCTGGACATTTGACTGAGTTGGAAATATTCGTAAACCCAATCCGGGTGGAATATATCCGGGCAAATACACCGCTTTCTGTCTTTTCTTCTGCTGTTTAGGTTGGAAATTCTGAGATCTAAGGAAACTGATTTCACCACTACTGCTGCAAGCTGCAACTGCAACCGACAATATAATTTACGTATAAAATGCCTACTGAAAATACTACCCAAGCAAGCTTTAAATTACACCCAAAATTTCTGGTAGCCGGTAGCACTGCGTATCAAAAACTAAAGTTTCATAAGAAGAACGCTGTTGATATTTAGTTTTGAAGTTATTTGCTAAAAGTTCATTAGTGGCAGAATAAATGGATTTCTTTGCAAAACCCTGTGTCGTTATACACGAAAAAGACTACGGGATTCTGCATAATTCGATCTGTGAACCAAAATTGCAGATCGTCATATGCTTTGAATTGCGCCTGAACTGAAGTCATGTTCACAGACGGGTAAGCTTCTATGAACTTGCCTAAATGTTCAAACTTTGACATAAATTGTTTTGTCACTTTATCAATGTTCAGTCGCGTGGATAGTGAATTTAAGTTAAACCAGAAAATAGTCACATGATTGTATAAGCTAGATTTATTGCCA
>JAQFYU010002226.1:0-12421 GCA_034694905.1 Ceratophysella granulata
CCTTCTGGATACGAAATCTACTTTTCCTTGTTCTGTCTTCTCAACCTGTAAATGATTTAGGCGTCGGTATTCGGTTTTAGATAAACAATAAGTAAGTATTATTCTTCTTCAGAAGCGAGAACTTGAGCTAAGAAAGACGCGACCGACCAACCATCCATAATATACCAACTAAATTAACAAATGTCGTTCTTGAAATGGCGCATGAAATTATAGACTGCAAATAAAAATCGAAGACCTTCTGCGATGCTTTGACACAATGATTTACTTCATGTGTATTTATTTTGTAGATAAATGTCAGGAAACCCCGTGTTCAACATGTCAGAAATTGAGGAGTCTGAAGGAGTGACCGTCTTGTCCGATGCGGAGGAAGGTGATACGGACAAGAATATGGTTGAGCTTTCTTCGGATGATGAGGGAGCTACTCAGGTCATTGATCCTTCAGCGGAGGTCAAGGCTGAAACAGGTGATGTATCTGTTACCGGAGGAGACTTGACGAATGGAAATAATGATGAAACTCAGGTAATCACTGATGGATGACTTGAATTGAACAAGATTATTAGCGTTAAAGTTGAATTGAAATTGACATTGACATTTGACTTTCTCAGGCTATTGTAAATGGTAATGGTGAGGCGAACGGTGAATCCATGGAAGTGGATCCCAACAAACCCGCATCACCGGCTCCTTTTGACGTTCAATGGCGTAACACACATCCACTCACTACGGACAAATTAGGCTTTGCTCTTGAGAACAAGAGACTTTTCCACGACGCCGTCTTCTTGGTGGGAGATGACAAGGAAGAAGTGACTGGTCACAAGGCCATTCTTGCCATTTGCTCTCCAGTCTTTGAAGAACTCTTCTTTGGAGCTTCAGCTGATAGTAGTGAGCCCAAGGCTGAGGAAGTCTATGCTTTCCAGGATCAGGAACCGAGCGCCTTCCGGGCCATGTTGAAAGTGAGTTCAAAGTTTTTGTTATGTCAATAGATGAATCTCCTGTGGACAACTTATACAGAATTTCATTCTGTAAGAGTTTGCGAAGTCAAAGCTTCATTTTTTGAAAGCAAAGGAGTAGATCAAAATGCATGATATTTCCACCTGCTTTCATTATTCAATGTGAAGAGCAGTCTAAGAGTATCATACAACCAAATACAAACCATTACTGATATTGTAAAATATTAACGTTTGACCTCTATATTTTAGTTCTTATACACGAATCATTTCGACGTGAGTCTTTGGAACGCTATTGGAGTGATGCGAGCAGCTCGAGCCTTCGAGGTTCCAGAGCTCCTTGCTCGTACTGGAGAATTCCTCAAGCGAAACTTGACCGAGAAGAATGCAATCACATTCTACCAGGCAGCACAGCTTTTCCAGGAAAAGATTTTGGAAGAGAGTTCTTACGAATTCTTGCTCAAGTTAGTTTACATCTTATTTGAATGCCAAATCTCCACTGTTGATAAGAGCATACTGTATACTTTCGTATTTACTTTGCAGCAACTTTTGGGCAGTGGCTAAAACTGATGATTTCCTCAACATCACGTACAGTAACCTTTGCAAGTTTCTGGATCAGGATGAAATTAACATTTCCGAATTGGACTTCTTCAACGCTGTTTTGCGGTAAGATTTCAATTCAAAATTCAATTTAAAATCAAATATTGAATGCAAGTTTATATCGTAAATATATTACAGTTGGGCTCAGCACGAGTGCGAGCGTCAGGACATGAAGGACACATCTGAGAACTTGCGTCTTGTTCTTCACGATGCTCTGACTTTGGTTCGTTTCCCATTGATGTCTCCAAAGGAGTTTGCACTTCAGGTCGTGCCAAAATTCATTCTCACGCCCATCGAGGTCATCACTATCTTTCAACACTTGTCTGTTGAATTGGAAGAACGGTGAGTTGAACAGATTTCCACAAGGCTTTATGTAGATTGGTGAATTAAAATGAAAAAGGCCTACGTTACAAATTACTTTTGTGCCTTTCAGTGATGGTCTTCCAGAGGTGTTTTGCAAGAGTGAGTCTCGTAAGAAGATTCGTCAAACCAACCCGAATCTCTTGGTTGAAAATCTCAAGTCAACTCGACTTCGTGTCCGTGTTCGACCTTGTGACCGCTTCATTGCTCCCAAGGCTCCGGTCCCAGTTCCGACTACTCCATCTCCAACTCAGAACTCTCGTAAACGAAGTTCTCATTACTAAACAAAGTCTCTAAAGACTTCCTGAATTCGAGTATAACTTCTGAACCTTTCATTCAATGACCTATTCTTTCCCGTTGTACTTGTAATAGAATATGGAAGCGTTCCTCTTAACATACTTGGACTTTTTTTTGCCGTTAGTGTATTTTATACTTTCAGTTTCAATTCAATGATAAATTATAAAACAGCCGATTCTATCCCTTGGTTTTTGACCGAAGCAGTTATCCTACAATAATAAAATATTACTTAAGTCTTGAGGATATTAGTTTATGACGATTCTTACACATGTACCTCGTCAAGTTTATGAAATTCCTATTTACCACTACTACATTAGGTAATGCTACGTTGATGTCATGATCATATGCATGAACTGAACTCCGCTACTAATTCGAACTGGGTCTTGGCTGACTTTGTGAAGTCAGGAATTTAAATTAAGACATGGGGCAGGAGTACATTAGAATATTTACTGGAATGAATCGAATATAATTACTTTGGTTAATTTCTGTTTTTTGATATTTTGATAGTTTCAAGGCTAATAAAATTTTTGTGGATGTGTTACTTGCGGGATGATCATCATAAATACTTCTTTATTTAACACAATACAATAAATTAAATTAAGACTACCATAATAATATTATCCGACTAAATACTTTCTACCGTAAAAGCTAACTTTTTTCTCAAAGGTGGGGCTGATGATTCTGGTATTCTGGACGTAGAACGGATTCATCGAGTACTAATAAGAAAGGGCACATTTAAAAAAAAGATAGTGTTGTAATTTTTGAATTATATTTAGCTGTAACTGTATCGTACCTTGATGTACATCTCAAACATTTCCAAGAAGAAACTCTTGATCCCGTCATCATTCTTGATATCATGGAGCATAACGAACCGAATTTGGGATCCGGTCACAAAAGCTGACACAAACCAGTCATTGAACTTATCCACCACTTTCAAGTACATGTTATTCGTCTTCCAAACATGTTCATCAATCAGATCTAGGGCTGCATGGGCTATGAACTGGTTCAGATAGCTGTGATCTTCTTTCTAAAACAAAAAAAGAAAGGTTCTAAATAAGGGAAAGTTCAAGGTATCTCATAAACTATTTAGCTTAAGTTCTAATTTATATATATATGGTTATGAACGCATTAGTACGTAAGTTATTAGTAGTAGAGCATTCCTCCTCTCTTGACATAACAACGGTTGTATAGTTACAGTATTTTTGAAGAGGTCAGGTCAGGTCGGTGTACGAATTAGGTATGTATTGTCTATATTACAGTGACCGTAATTTTCAATGGGAATATGTACTCAGTGCTCAGCTTAGCTGTGCTTTAGGTTCATAAGCCGGATGGCTTGGATCAAAGGGCCGGTAATCTCAATCGAGGTCAGAGGTCAACTGAACAAAGTCACCTATTTTTCAGCAAGCTGTGACAACCGAAACCGGCAACCGAAGCCTTCATAAGACGAAGGCAAAAAAGTGGCCACGCTTCCTCCACTCTAACCATAATTTCCAATCGAGGTCCGTCCGAGCCTCGGACTCCGAGGTCAACTGAAAGTTTCATCTGTTTTTCAATAAGCTCCGTCAACCGAAACGACTACCGAAACCTTCAGTCGATAACAATAATACAGAACGTTGGTTTTTTGAATCACATACGGTAGAACATTTAAATCAAAATCTATTTAGTCAACTAAAGACGCCCCAGTTTAGGTACCCCAGTCCCAGTATTATTAACGCATTACGCACATCAGAAATCTTGAAACTAGAAAATGTTTTTTTTTACCTTGGGTTCTTTTGCAGGAGGTGAGAACTCAATTTCGAACAGAGGATTGTCATGATGTCCAACAATGACAAAGTAGTAATTTCCGGCAGTGGACATCTTGTAGAAATTAATGCGACTTAATTTTAATTAGCTTCAATTCAGTGGTGTTGTTCAGTTTAAAATTCTTCTTTTTGTTTGAATTTCGACCGTCAAAAAGGTGAGCGCTATAAACAATACTTTGAACGCCTACTATCTGCGAATGCCAACACGAGCAGCGTTGGAATTTGAAATTAGAACACAATTTCCCATGTGCATGTGCTGTGCACGGCGAAACGTGTAGACAAGAAGCAAGAGCAAAGAATTATGAAGATTTGAATTCATAATTCCGTATCAAAATTCCAAATTTTAATACAAATTTTGAACTGTCTCCTGTAACAACTGGTGACGGTGACTGGAATTACGAAACTACAAACTATACGCCCGTGCCAAGGCCACAGACCGAGGCAATAAAATTCGTCATAGATTTTCGGCAATTTGAGACGTGTGTGCCGTGACGGGTGCCGTGCCGACTGACTGGTAAAAGACGTATTTTGGTATGTCTCTAATTCAAAATTTCTAATTTTCCAAAGAATACCTAATCAATCATGGAAGCCGCAGCCAACCAAGGAGTGGACATTAATAGTTTGGACACGACCCAAATGAAAACCTTCCGAGACTTCCTCTCCAACTACAACCGCGTGTCTGAAATGTGTTTCCGTGCCTGTATTTGGGATTTCACTACACGTACCATCAAGGACAAAGAAACTAAATGCGCTACAGCCTGTGTTGAAAAGTACCTCAAGACCAATCAACGTGTTTCCCAGCGATTCCAAGAAATGCAAATCACCCAGAATGAAGCATTCATGCAAAATGCTCAGTGAAGAGAGACTCACACTCATATGTCATAGAAAAACTGTTCCTTTGAAACTTGAAACGTTTTAGTATTTGTGTTTAGTATTTTGTAAGTTAATTTTAAGAAAATAGTTCGTCAATTTCAAGATGGGGCTTACGAAGCAATATCTTCGATACACTTCTGCGGGTATCTTCGGGGTAGTTGCTGCGAAGGATTGCAATGCAGTATATCTTCAGCCTCATCGATTTGTAGCTACTGGAGGAACTCATGTTATCACGCTGTGGGACACGAGACTACAGCGAAAGGTTGTTGGTCTGCCACCTGTTAATCGGCTTCGATTCATACTTCAGTTTTTGTATCTATCTATCTATTTTTGAACAATCAGTAAACAATTTAAATCTATGTATTTCAGCTCCGCGTTCTCAACTGTGACTCACCAGCTATAATGCTAACACCCAATCAAGATGCAAGTCTTTTGGCTGTGGGACATCTAAACGGCGGCCTCAGCGTTTATGACCTGAAGGATAAGTCTGAGGAAGCATCTCCGGAAGCCAACTTTACATTTGAAGGCCATACAAGTATGTGACCTAATTATAATATTGATCGCTTTTGTCCTCAGTTGTTGAACTACTTGCTCTCATTGTAGGTGAAATTTTGACCTTGGCATGGGATGACACGGGTACAATTCTCGCCTCCGGCGGAAAGGACACTCGCCTTGTTCTCTGGGATTGCGTGAGTGAGACTGGAATAGTGAAACTGAAAGGGCACAAAGGTCCAATAACTCGCGTCCGCTTCTGGCGTGAGTCAAAGTACTTGGTCTCGTCCTCTGCGGATGCTACGCTCCGAATTTGGGACATGGTCACTCATGCATGTGTCCACACAATACCTGGAAATAGTCAGGTATGTCACTATGCAAAGAACCTGGCTAAATTCATACCAACAATATTCAATACCAACATTGAATTCATTTTTGTCAACAGATTTGGGATTTCTGTCTCTGGTCAAATTCCATTTTCATGGCAGAGTCACATCTCCGCCTCTTCACCGTCTTTGACACCTCGAGTACTGAGGCACAGTTCAACGTTGAAGAACTAGGAACAATTCTCCGAAATGCTAATGATCGCACGAAGACTGTAGAAATCTACAGAAATAAATATCTTGTAACAATTGGAGCAAAGTCACCAGAAGTGGAAATATTTCACTTGAGTAGCCAAGAAATGGCAATGAAGAAAATGCGGAAGAGAATCAAGAAGGACGAAGAGGAGCCTCAGCAAATCATAATGAAGGATTTGATTCGTCGAGGTGACTCGGTTCGAGCCTCTGAAGGGAAACTCCGATCTTTTGACCTAGTTGAAGATCGTGACGAGACATTGAAGGTAAATCATATTTTCATTTTATATAATTTTTCTAATGAAAATCGCTTCATGTTTATATATCGTAATTAGGTCCTGTGCTGCTTGCCATCAAATCAATTGGAAATCATAAGCTTCTCGAAAAATGCTCCAGGAGAATCATCCAAGGACAAAGTCAATTCAGAGTTAATTGGATTTGATGGTCATCGAAAAATGGTTCGAGGAGTTACGTTTTCATCCGATAAAACTGCAATTTTGACTGGGTCTGCTGATTGCATCAAGATTTGGAATAGGTTTGTACTTTTTTTTCACGATTTGTGTGCAATTCCTCAATAAGTTTCAAAGTTGAACTTGTGACTTCTCATTCTCATTTCCTATAGATCCAGTCTTACATGCGTTCTCACTATTAAGCAAGAGTATCCTGTTGTCTGTTGTAAATTCTGTCCGGGTGATCGTCATTTCATTGCGGGTTCCACTTGTGGAAATCTGATTTTAGGAGACGTTTCAACTGGAACTATAACACAAATTGAGCCGAGCGGTGAAGAAAAGTATGTCACACTTCCTATGATTTTCGTATAATAATAACTTCTGGTATTAGAATGCATTTTCTTATATTTATTCCAGTGTCTGGGCAATTGATATCTACCCAAACAATATGGGATTCGCTGCCTGCAATGGAAACATGATTCAATTGTATGATTTTTCCATGGCCGATGGGAAATTACGTTTTGACTTGAAGCGACAGTTGGATGTTCAAGAAAGTATTCTTTGTCTAAAAATCAGTCCAAATATGAAGTTCATTGCAGTGGGTCTTTTGGATTCAAATATCAAGGTCTGCAAATAGTACAATTTTGGTTTCATTTCAATATTATATTATCTTTTTCGAGGCAATTAAGAAGTACTCATCTCTATCTCACCGCAGATATTCTATTTGGACACACTCAAATTCCACTTGTCAATGTACGGACACAAGTTACCCGTTGTATCTCTGGATATTTCGGCTGATGGGAATCTGCTCACGTCCTGTGCTGGTGACAAGAGTGTCAAGGTTTGGGGTTTGGACTTTGGTGATTGTCATTGTACCATGATGCATACGGATGGACTCGTCGGTTGTTCCTTTTTGGAAAACACACATCATATTGTGTCAGTGGCTAAGGACAGTGTTAATTTCTATGATGGAGACAATCATCAACGAATTCAGACTATAAAGGTAATGCTGATTTAAGTACCTAAATGCATGGGTCGTTTTGATTTGAATGATTACAATTATATTCCAGGCACACGTTGAAGGTGGTTCGACATGTATGGCTGTCGGAGGTTTATTCATTGTCACGGCTGGACGAGACCAAACTCTGCGTCTGTTCAATCGGACACATGAGGTACTACATACTAAACATCTAAACATCGCTGCTTTGTAGGTATTATTTGAAATAAACTAAATATTTCCTGTGTCAGATTCTCGTTTTGGACGACGAGCGTGAGAAAGAACGAGAAGATGAACTAGAAGCTGATGCCTTTGTTGAAAGACCTGAAATCACAGCATTGCAAACAGCTGAAAGCGAAAAATCGGTGAGTCATGCGTAAATATAAACAGTAAAGCTGAACTGAATCTCCTTAAGGTCACTTCTATGAAATTGCAATTTCATAAAAGTTAACGGAGATCAAAGCTACAATTTTATTGATAGCCGAAGGAGTACAGTAAGAAATGATATTTCCACCTGTTTTCACGATTAATGTGAAGAGCAGTCTAAGAGTATCGCACAAATTAATCTCGGACAACTGTGTCAGTGCAAATAATATTGAATATTCCCAAATTAATGTACTTACTTCTCTTTTCAGGCGGATAAACTAATTGAAGCCCTGGACGTCTTCCAAGAGAAATCAGACACGAACCCGCTCCTCCTTGCCTACGGAGCTCGAAATCATAAAGAATTCATGTTGAAGACACTCTCAACCATCAAAGCCTCAGAATTGGACCAGAGTTTAATGCTCCTGCCCGTGGCCTACGTCCATCTCATGATTCCAGCAATTTCTCAAGTTTTAGAAAATTACCCACTCGCCACCGAACTCGCTATTCGCTGTCTCCATGGCCTCATGAAGTTCCACTTACCTTCCCTCAGCCTAGCTGACAAGTCAATAATGAGAACTGTAGCGGATTTGGCTGAGAAGAGATTGGAAGAATTGAAGGATACAATTGGATTTAATTTGGCCGGTTTGGGATTCATTCAGGATCGGAGATTGGAAAAGGAGGAAATTGAAGAGTTTCGTGAAATGCTTGGAGAACGGAAGCGACGGAAGCGGAAGAAAGACAAGGCACTCAAGAGAGCCATGCTTACGCTCACTGTTTAGTGCAATTCAAATTATCATAGATTCTGAGTATTTTCTCAGCATGTAATTCAGTGGTCAGTCTTGGTGAGTCTTTTTCCATTGCTAAATAAATCCTAACTATGTGTTTCCCTATCCAACTTATCTTTTTGGTCGTGGGTGAAATTATTAAGTTACAGGAACTAGGAACATAAATTGTAACTTGAACACCAATTATTGAGCAATAGAACACGAGTACAGCTACTTTATTGCATTTGTTTACTATGATGTTTCCAAAATTCAGTAGATCAGGAATTCATAGCAGATTCAGCTTTCAATCTGGATCTTTGTTGCTATAAAATGAAAAAAATTCTTTCAAATTTAAACTTAAATCAATATGGAATTGAATGGTGTATAAAGAATTAAAATAATATAGAAATTATGTTACTTACCAAAAAGTGCAGCCTTCGAAATCCACCGACAACTAGATCAGGCAACGAGGCTAATGTCGTCACAAGCAACGTAACAAGCCAAAATTCAATTTTTGAAATCATCGGGAAATAGGCGAATTTTAGAAAGCCGCCAGCTTGCCTATTCATAAAATGAAAATACGAATCAGCATCAATAGTGCAATGTTTTCGATGACGTCTTTGGATAAGGAATAACTTACGATTTGAGGATTTCCGAACTGATAGAATAGAATAGGAGCATAGATAAATATGAGAAGGCCTGTCCAAACGCAGTCACCCAGGTGAAGTATATCGTATCGGAGGCTATCTGTATGTTAATTCAAAATAAAAGAATGATTGTGAATGATTGTACTTACTTAAGGTTTTACTAATATTTTGATTTTGGCGCCTTAAGCATGCGCGCCTATTTGAGCAGGTAACACTTCATATGCTCCCGTGCGAGTGCAAGGCGACAAATTCAAAAGATCAAGAATGTCGAGTAATTGTTGCACGTACTTTCATATCCGTTACAGCGACAACAGCTCCGCTCAGAAAATGACTAAAGAAACCCCAGTCCATCAGCGCACTTTCTTGTTCCCAAACGAGTCGCGGAAGATAAAAGACAATTGCCAAATGCCAAATCAGCAAACCTCCCCACCAAGCACACGCCTTCCAGCCCATTAATGCATTTCCGCGAAATTCTTTGTAATGTCTTGGATTAGCGAGTAGTTCCTCAACAGATTTCGGTTGTTCACTAAGGCCATAGATGACGATTGGAAGGGCGGAGAAAATTAGAGCGTAACACATCATGTACGAAGAATGGTAGACTGTCTGGAATTGGTAAAACAAATATGATTCAAATTATTTCAATGTTGGAGATTTGAGTTGAATTTCAAAACAAAATGGCTACCTGTCCCGAAAATCCAGAATCAAATCCATACAAAAATTGCGGTAGCACAAATAGAAGTCCACGGTAAAAGAAGTAGGAGACCAAATTGGTTACACGGTAGTAGTACCAGTAACCATGCACCAAAATGGCTTTTCTCAAGTACTGAAATCCTGGTACAGCAAAGTCTGCTGACCTTGAGGCTTGGCGACCTTCTCTGCCGATGATACCTAAAGAGTTGTCAGCGAAGTTAGACGCATGCCATTCAATTTGACCTCCGACCCTTGCCAAACTTGGAAATTACAAACCAATTCCAATATGTGCTTCTTGAATCATCGCTACGTCATTTCCTCCGTCTCCAATAGCGCAAGTTTTGGAGTTTTTCCCCATTTTAGAAGCTTTGATTAAACGGACCACCTGAAAAATTGAAGAAATTGTTTTGAATTTTCGGTAATACAATGATCTAATGGAAATCTATACCTGTGCTTTCTGTAAAGGTGCCATTCGACAAAAGATGACCTGACTTGACTTCATCGCCACCTCGGATAGCAGATCTAGACAGTTTTCAAATCCAACTGCAAAACTGATCCCGTCTATCACTAACGTCGTCTCTGTTGACGGGCTGAAACTTTTCCTAAAAGTTACAAAATTAGCTTTAGAGCTGCTACAAGGTGTCATCTGCAACTGCAAACCGATTTTGCGCAAACTCACTTGATATCTTCCAGTTGTTTACCAATCATAGCAACATCTGTTGAACTTGAGCCAGGTACACTTACAGTAGCCGTATACGTTGTCGTACCATCTGAATTCCTCATTCCAGAAGGTTTTGCGAGCCCGCAGGAAATTCCGACATTGACCGCAGTCTCCATTTTATCACCAGTGAGCATCCAAATCCGGATGCCCGCTTCTTTCAAAGCTCCAAGCGTCTCTGGAACGAAATCTTGTAACTGATCTTCAACACCAGTAACTCCCAATATTCTCAAATCCCTTTCAAGTTCTGAGTAAAATGCTTGTAACTCATTTGGTTTTCGTCGTAGTGATTCGATCTTATCTTGAATCGAAGTCATTTCTTCACTGGAAATCTGCTTTTTGGCTACGACGAGAGTTCGTAGTCCTTTCTGCAATTTTTGGATTAATTTTAGATTTTGATATTGACATGAATAAAAATGCCCATTGTGCACAAATTACCCGTAATTGTTATTGCCTTCGCAAACTTGTTGACATGTTCAGAGCAAATGTTGAGTAATTCAGGATCGGAGTGGGCTTTGCACTTGGGCAGAAGGGATGATTCCGCGCCTTTTGTGATAAAAGTAAATTTTCCGTGTGCATCTTCAACAATTACCGACATACATTTGCGATCTGTGTTTTGGAAATACAAAAACTGAGTTAATTAGTTCGTTTGACCTGTCTAACTTAAGCCTTTTACCTGATTCGAATTCCAAGGTCAAATGTCGTCGAAATACCAGATGCTGCTCCTGTGTCTCCAAAGTCATTTGACCTTTGTCTTCTCCCAAGAATTTGACACCCAGTGAATTTGCTGCAGCGACTAGAACCTCCTCGTCAGCGCTTGAGCTCTGATAATGCAGAATTTCCTCGACTCCATCTTCGGCTTCGATACGATTCGCATGCGCAGTATGACAAAGCGCTAAAGCTTGAAAGAACTCCGTTTGCTTCTCATTTTTCAATCCATTATTGTTACCGTTGAAATTGGAATTTTCAGAATTTTCTAGGACAGCGTTCAAAACATTTTGTCCTGGATCAAACTCAAATTCGATACCATTAATTGAACAGGTCGTGAATTTTAAATTGTTTTCCGTTAAAGTTCCCGTTTTATCCGTAAGAAGATACTCTATTTGACCAAGCTCATCGTTGAGGTCAGAAGTATTGCAAAGAGCTCTGTTCCCAGTTTTCGAACATCTCATATCATTGTCCCAACCGAAAAATTTGCTGCATCCGAATTTCTGGATTTCAACTGACACGGAAAGACTGATTGGGATGAGGTAACTTAGAAAAACTAGAAATAGGAAGAATGTGGTAACGCCAAGCCAGGTTTGTGAATCTTCTTCTTCTGGAATGTACCAGGCTTCCGCTGCAAAATTGAGTCATGTCACATAAATTCACATATCACGTGTCCCTTCACAGGGTTTTGACCACCAACTAAAATCAATATCTTACTGAATTTGTCGGAATCTCGCATCCAGAAAAATAACCCCAAGGCAATTCCGCAGAGAATGAGTAGAAGGACGAACATGATGTAGACCAAAACGTTTGTGGCGCTAAAATGTAAATGATTTGTAAATAAGCTCAGCAATGACGTATGACCTTTGAACATGCACTTACTGGTCAACAGTTGAAAACTTATTCTGTTTCAGCGCAATAGAATTGAGGGAGAGTCGAGTATCTTGACCTGTGTAAATGGTCACACCATAAATGACCCCTGCACTCTTGACCGTTGTTCCTCTCAATAAAACATTTTCCATTGAAATGGGCACCGGTTTTTCGGATTTGTATGTCGTTAGGATACCACTGAGATGATAAAGGTCGGCATTTGGTTGGTCGTATTCTATAACAAAGTTGTCCTTGGTAAGCTCTTCTAG
>JAQFYU010002227.1:0-12417 GCA_034694905.1 Ceratophysella granulata
ATACGTTGACTTCATATTTAGTCCACTTCTTAGTACATATTCACATGCAGCCTACATAAAATGGTTCACAATTTATAATATAGTTTGTCAAATTAAGATGTGCTTCATCAGTTTACTAGTTATATCCGTTTCATATCATTAGTTCAATAGTTAGCCCAACGGGAAACGGTTTCTTCTACGTGTAGCTCATCGTCTAGCACATCGTCTAGCACGTCATGTTCCTCGTCATGTGCGTCGTCATGTGCGTCGTAATGTGCGTCGTCATGTGCGTCGTCATGTGCGTCGTCTACATCGTTTTGGTCGCAAGGTGCCGTCGGGCAGGTTTTAGTTGAAAGATAAGAAGGGCAACATCGTATAGCAGAGCTGTTGGAAAGCAGGGCCAAAGGGAGCAGGCGATAAAAGCCCTTGTACAGTAATATATCGTACAGTATAGCCCCATAAATTCGCCGTCATAGGACGTAGGATGGCGCTGTGCCTTGTAAAAGCAACTCTAAACCTCAGCACAGACTCTATTCATTACAGCTATTTGCGTGTACCGAACTTTTAGCAAAACTCAAAAGCTGAGTACAAACAACATAGCATCAAAAGCGTTATACGTTTGATTCATAGAAACGTACAGTGGTTCTATATTTTATAGGATACCTGCTGAAGATCGTTAGTTTTATGGAGCATTGTATTGTATTTAAAGTGGGTCAAAAGTATATTTGAGAAAAATATAATGACTTGATTTGGAAACGTAGGCCCTACTTGACATAGCCCTTATATGCAGAGCTATGTCAACCGATGTTAAAAAAGCTCGGATCTGAGCTAAAGAGTTGGCTTTTTTAGGAATGAGGGATTTTGGGCAATACTGCGTCTTAAACGCATCTTTTGAGCCAAAGATTCCTTATTTGGGCATGCACCTGGCCAATGAAGTGCGTTTCAACGCATCTTCAAGGCAAGATACGCACGCCAAAATATACCCGGATTCGGACGGAAATACCCTGGCTGAACCAGATGCGTTTTTTTAAAACATAAGGTCCCGTCCCTAACGGAGTTCAGTTTGGGTTCAGTTATTTCCGTTTAGTTTTCAACTAAAGTCCATTCTCTTTCGCTAAGCTCTCCTTCTTAGAATTGAACCCTAGCATCGACTCCAACCCAGATCCGAACTTGCATAGTAACAAAACCAGCAATAAAAGTATCATTTTCTTCCCCTGTCTATTTTGTAGTTCAGATTCAAAGTTATTTAGTGCAGGTGTCATTTAGTTATTCCGTTGTTATTTAGCGCAGGTGTCATTTAGTTATTCCGTTAATTCTACCTGAAAAGTCCCTCGCAGAAACGGACATATCAGGAATTGTGGTCCTTCGAACCGGATTTTGAACTCTTGTGACATATGGACCCCTTTTTCTGTAGTTGGAAGTGATATTCCATTCTAATGTTTTTATTCCTCTCTCTTCCCGAAATTTGTTCAGGTTTGTGAAGTTTTAGTTTAGTATTTTCGTAGCTCTCAAGTTTAAACCAACAAAAACGAAAATAATCGCAGTGATTAACTAGTGACACAGTCAACTGAATTTGAATAAAGTGAAGAGCTGACAGGAGATCCAATTCCAGCTGAGAGCTGAGTTTAAATAGTCTTTTGGCAAAGTGCAATTTGCGAATCACCTGACAATAAGTCCAAATTCGGATATTCGGACTAATTGCAGTAGTTTCCGCTCAAATCTCAAATCGGACTAATTGCTTGCTATTCAGCGCCAAACACTAAGGGAAAATTACGATTGCCGAATATTGTGTTTGTACCACATACAAAAACAACTTAACTAGCCCTTAAGTAAGTAAAACATATATATTATAATTTCTAACGCTTAGCTAATTCACATCTTTCTAACAATTTTTCTTTTGTGGCCAAATATTTTACGCAACAAGGCGTAAGCGTACCACCCGTTCTAATTTTTGGCATTTCAGCTTGCCGCATAATAAATTGTCAGTGGGCGTGTGCATACAGCATCCCCTCTCCAACCTTACGGAAATCAGGCGCCATAAAAGCTGAACAGAAGCAGTGCAAGTGAGAAGTGAAGCGCGTAAAAGATATTTGTCAATCAAATATTTCTCTATTCGTTGCTGTTCTACTTGAGCAATAACAACAATGTTTTAAAATATAATTATTTTTTAAGCATCTCTCCTTTCATTGTTGTTTTACTGGAGAAATACCAATAACTTTGAATTTAAAAAAATGAATTATCCGACTAAAAATGCATTAAGGCAGTTAAAAAACATTAAAAAATAAACATTATGGACCAATGGTAAACGCCCTTAAGGAAGGTGACAGCTTTCAATTGACAAAACTCATTCAATTCAAATCGTAGAGTCTCGGGTTTGTTGCTATGGACTGAGAATGAATCAATCTACAACCTCTAGTGATCAGTTTTTTTATTAAAGGTCCATAATCAAAGTTATTAGTGTCCAAAGTTGACAGAATTTCAGGCACAACTTTGGACATTAAAAACTTTGTTTAGGAACCTCTAATCAAAACACTGATCCCAAGAGGTTGTAGATTGATTCATTCTCAGTCCATGGCAACAAACCCCGAGACTCTAAGATTTGAATTGCATAAGTTTTGCCAATTTCTAGGAATCAAGCATAATTTAACATCAAATCTCCGAAAACTGGAACTGCGAGGATGGACGGAGGCGCCAAATGCAATTTATCCTCCTACTCTCGTCCTGCTAGGAGGTCAAGGAGTGACCCAGGATTTTTTTACTCTTTCCCCCGTGTTCCCTGTAGTCGATTTAGCCTAAAAGCTTAACAAATTTTTTTGCGTTTTCCGCACGCCGGGCTACGCCGAAAGAGTATACAACTGCCTTAAATGCAAGACATTATTTTAAAAATAGTACCTGATTTAAAGCACGATTAAACGCTCATACAATTAGGTGAAGCATCATCATTGTCAAATATTACCGCACACCAATCACCTCACTCTATAGTTTAATTTAGCAAAATATTGTACAAAAAAGGAAACGATCAAAACTACACGAATAGTATTTAAAGGCATAATCAGGACATGCTAACTACAGCATCTAAACGCTTGTACTATTTATAAATCAGCCAGATCACAAAATAGAGTTTGTTTCAACTCACTCGTAATTCAGATTCAAATTTTCGGAAATACAAGGGTTTCAATCGTCATCCTCGTCTTGGGATTTTGTGTTAAATCAAATTCGAGTTTCAATTAGCAAATGCAGTACAGTCATACTAATTTTATAGAATTGTGAAACCCATTAAGACTTAAATATTACGTACATCTATATTTCACAATTTCCACGAAATTAGTATTTTATCACCATTAAAATTTCTATATCACAAAAATGTTATATACATACACAATTCTGACATATTGTAATGGATGGAAAATAGGTTAGCATAATTTCCAATGGAATGTGATTGTAGAGGGTTGGTTTAACATTGGATGTTTATGATATGAGGAAAAATGAAGAACCACCGGAAACCACCAGGAGTAAAGAAGCACACCCCATTACATGGTGGCAGCGTGATCCGTACTTTCGCTACTAAGTTTGGCTAAAACAATAGATACTCTTAATGAGAAGTTTGTAGGTTGCTGTAACTCTAACACTATTGTTGGTGAAGTTAATAATTATAGTCACCTTAATACAAACTGAAATCAAACAAAGCAGTTCTTTATGGACCTTCCCTATACTATGGGCCCTTCAACTACTGGGAGGAGTGGTTGTGACTATTTCGTTATTATTCGTGACTATAATCGCTATGTTGTTGGACGACTAGATATCGACAATGAATCAGTCATCAGGGTGTGACAATATCCTAAACGAACTTATAATGTGTGCACAATATATGAGACCAGAAGAACTTGTCGTAGCCTTTTAGGACGAAAATTTGCAATTCCCAGAACCGAATCCTCAAACTCAAATTTAACCTCGTTCTTCTCTTGGAATTTCCCGCTTTGTTGTAACGTTGTATCCTGTTCAATTCCAATGACTCAACCATTTCCTTTGTACAATGTCTTCGCTACCAAGTATTCTATTCTAGTTCTACTCTGCGACTTGTGCAAATTTGTTTTTCTTTCGAGTCCTTTCCACCGCAACTTTGCAAAAATGTGCTACTACATTTTTCCAGTTTACCAAATTATTGACATTACATCTACATCATAAATTCGTATAACTTCCCTTTCCGCTCTTGTTTCAATCATACCTTGGTTGTATCATCTACAGCTTCGCCGCTGTGGTTTTCCTTATTGATACTCTGTCTTTCGATTTGTCATTATTCTCAACTTGACAAGTTTCGTAATTTCTGAATATCTCATTTCGACTGTGCAAAATCTCTGACTAAACAATACCGCTTGTATAAGTACTCAACTGTAACCATACTGTTGACTCATGGCGTATAGTGATTATTTGACATTACACTGTTCTAATATACTTTGGTATTTGCCATTCTCCTATATGAATCATCCTCCGCATAAGATCGATCCTAAATTTGGGTAGCCAACTCAACTCTATTGTCACAGATGATTTTTGCTTTTTAAAAATATCATGGTTATACCGACTTTGTCATCGAGTTTGATAGTGATCACATAGTCCGTCACATGTGTCGATACTGCTTATGCATTTTATGTTATCACAATAGCCCTCTAAATTCTGCCGCCTAATGTCCAACAATTTGTCTGTAATTCGACCAATATTGTTCGATCGAGATCCCTCGAGTTGATCTTTCATTTTCCCCATTCTTTCAGAATAGACGCTGTTTCCACGAGGCCACTAAAAATTTCCACGTTCAATTTCGAACATTTGGCTAAGTGACCAGTTATGCAAGATGTTTTAGACCACTACTTAGGATATCGCTTGCATTACACCTGTTATCGCCTCTATTGTAATGTTTGCTCCAAATGTGACCCATGTGTTCTGTCCGTCATTCAAGTATGCTCCTCTAATTATCAAGAGACTTTAATATTTTCGGTAAGATTATTGTTACCTGTTACCGAGTGTAAAAACGAACAATAATAGTGAACTAGTACAATTCCTTCATAAATTAACAAGTACAACTGGCACTCACCACTACAAACGACTAAGTAACGCTATTGCTCTTACCTTGCTCTACGTAGTGCGCTCATTTTCTCTCCGTTGTAGCCCGCACTCATTTCCCACTCTCCGACACTGACTTTTTTCCCGTCGAGCTGATAAGGAATCTCTGCAGTTTTTGAACCTACAATAGGATGATATCCACTATGAGTGTTCAACTTCCTTTCTCTTGCCTGCATACTCACTTTATGTATTTTCTATGTTTCCTGTTTGTTTCCTGTCTTAGCTTCATTTTGGTCTTCAAATATGCCTGTTTTGAGTCATTTGTACTTACTTTGAACATTGTAAGATGTTCGTATGTGTCTGGATTAAGAATAAAAACCTTTTTCATTTACAATTTTCAGGTAGCAATGGACTCTTTTTATATGACACTAAGACCTAATTAGCTTCACTCGAAAGGGTGATTTAAACGCTACTTGAATTTAGTTGAAACTCAGCTTCCCATCAGCTTGTTCTGGTTGATTCAATCTGACCTAAAATTCGATTTTGAATTTCGATATTCTTAGAAATATGGATCCACCTAGCTTTGTTTGGAGTTCGTCAACGGGATTATGGCCTCTTAGCTCAACGTTCTTACTGCCTTCTTAAAAAGTTAATATTATCAGCCCCTCTTATAATACTCCTTTTCTGGAAGACACCGCAACTGCAATGGATCTTACGGAATTTAGTTCGTTATATAGTGTCTTGCAAGTGATTTACCTGTGTCATCTCTTATTATATTTCTTGTATTGTCTATGGCATCTTAGAAGTTTGTCATTTCCAATGATCTAATTATTTTCGCTGTGTTTTATGTGCTGATAGTATCGCCATGGGTGTTTGAAAAAAAAATAATTGTAATTTTCTAATAGACAATTAAATTTGAATATCGTACGTTTTTTATGTAAACTATATCACATATTATGAGTATTGTGAATCTTTTATTTCGTGCTGTGGTTGCGGAGTGTTCTCGACCGATTTTCTATGAATCAATGCAAGCAGAACCTGGCCGTGCATTGCTTTTTAAATTTGCTGTTCGGACCTCTGTCAATTGTCAAGTAAGTGTTTGGGTCTACTGTGGCTGAATATGATGGTCCGCTTTTGTTCTTACAATTTCTCTGTGCCGCTAGTTTTTATCGAAGGTATGACTAAGAAGGTAGGCATTTAATGACTAACCTTATGAATGAGCGTGTTTGCTATTCCTTCCGAAATTTCTCATTATTAATTTGAGTTTTCCTTTTGCTATTTCTTGATTGTCAAGTAAGCCGACTCTGTCACTAAGAAGCGCAAAAAGCATGCTAAAACAACTACAGGGCCTGGAGCTAAGACTGAGTGGAAGGTCGTATGCTCAAAGTGTTCCAAAATAGTCTTGGAGCGAAATCTGGGACGTCATCTGATGACTTGTCATGCTTCTCAAAAGCCAACGGTATACTTATATTACTCTCTTGTACTCATATTGCTCTCTGTATGCTTATCTGAAGTTCTAATGACGTTATATATTTTCTTGGGCATTGGCTGCGGTTGCGTCCTCAGCGATTGGCGGCAAAGCGCCTACCCCGACTAGCATGATTTTTTCCCACTTTACAATATTTTCATTTAGTGCTCCTTTATGCTTCAGTTTTATGCTTTCAAGTTAATTCGGAATAGTTTCCGGTTTTCTCCAGTTTCTTTCCAGTATTTAGTTCTGTTCTGTAAATCTGTTCAATGAATTCTACAGCCTATGAAGCCTTGATGGATATCTGATTCTAATAAATCACTCAGTCAAATGGACTTCGTCCTGCTTTGGAATTATGTAAATTCGATCACACGTTTCTCTATTGATCTTGAATTTCTCTGAAGCTTCTGTCTTCATGCTTCATTATGCTCAGTATATTACTTGTAAACATTTCACGGGTTACTCATTTTATGTCTGACGGATTAGCGAAGTGATTATTTATCTTGGGAAACGATGTCAGAAAGGGGTATTTCTCCTGTGAATTATCATAGGGAAATGCAAAATTAGTATTCGAACTAGTGTAACCAGTTTCACCCAAAAACACAATAATAACACTGCTCTCGCTGGTTTGTGTCAACAGAAAATAGGATTAATTTAACACTACTACGAACTTGTGCATGTGTATAACACACTACACTGCGACAGTTTCAAAAAATTCTTACATACGACAAATAAGCGCGACAGTGACACACAAATAAACAAAATACTTTTACCGCAAAATACAAAAATTATATGTGTATAAATAAGTTTAATTTTATGGCAGATCTATGGGTGGCCACATTACTGACACTACTACTAATAAAACTGAAGTTCATAATTGGAATTGTGAGCTCAGAACTAAGCGACTGTGAACATTTCGTTGAATGTGTGGTAGTGGGCAAAACAATTATTTGGACTTCATTAGTAATCTTCTACCTCATTACAGTAGCCATCTAAACAATGGACAATTGTTTATCAACGGCTTGCACAGAATAACCCTCATCTGTGGACAGTACGGTAAACCCATTGACTTAATAGCAACTATCCCAACGAAGGATATCTCAGTAGCATCACTTTACTCAACACCTGTACCACCTGCTTACCAAGTGTCAGTGTTTCTAGCAAAAATACTTAAATTTAAACGCTTTGACCCCAAAGCGAAACCACATTTCAAAGTACCGGGAGAAGTCGGATACGTATTAAAGCGAGAGACAACAGCCCGGTACGTACCGGCATTGGAATCGAACTACCACCGTTAAATTATGGTCGCATTGCTACTCGATTAGGACTAGCACTGAAAAGTAAAATCGACATTGGCGGATGAGTGATTGATCCAGATTACAGAGGACCCCTGATAGTAATCATCCTGAACTACGCCGACACAGACTTCTAGGTACGAGAAGGAGACAGGATAGCTCAACTTATCATAACAAAAGTTGAGTAAACACAACTTGTTGAAGTGGAAGAACTTCCGGAATCGGTTCGTCCGGATAGGGCCCAGCTTCACCGGCTGCAGATTTAGCAGAATACTTGGGAGTCAACTCACCTCATCTCAAGCGGATACGGTCACCTGGTGGGAAATGGCAAGCACAAGAGGAGCACCAACCACAACAACAGGACGAGTAGCACATATCGTGTACCTCGCCCGGCTAAGCTTTCATTAATTCACAGGAAATATAGAATACTCGGCGAGATTGTTAAAAGTACATTATGTGGTGTACACGTATAGTAGTATACAATTGCATAGAAACTTTTATGATAGACATAAGTATTTTATTTCTATTAACATAAGATTCAAAAGTTTGGATATAATATAAATATAACATGTTGGCAACAAAGAATTAATGCGCCAGTGGTTGTAAAAACAACAGATTCCAATTCTAATATGCAATGAAAAGATTATATCAAACGAGATATTCTGAAATTCTACATCGATAATTAATCGAAGAATTAGGTCAACAAACGTCAAGATTAGCTTATTCACCGAGCACTAATATCAAGTTTATTAATAACACCAATACAGGAAACCGAAGTAAGCTTACCATACCGATGCAACCCGGAACATATCAATATTGCATTAGCGGTCTGCTTTATGATATCGGTATTGACATTATTTCTTATCGAATAAGTTTGGAATGTGAACACAATAAGATAGATATCCCCTCACTTGTAGAAATAATTAACCGAACGGTTTTGAGACTTCATTTTTCTGAAAGATAAAAAGAAGCGATTCATGAGTTCCAGTTCGACTTCAGAGGACGAATTCAGCACTCCTCGATTTACTTCTACCCCAAAACAAACCGAAGCACTGAAATCAAATTTAAAGATACCCGGTACACTAACGTCAAAATTTGTTACTCAAAAACCAAGGGTCAGATTTTTAATCAAATTAAAAGAACAAATCTTAGTCACCAAGATTCAGAGAACTCAGCTATGGCTGATGAGGATAATAACTTCAAGGGTGAAGGAGCGCCCAATAATATTGACATTAACGAAAGTGGGGAGGAATGAGGACCAGGCTTCCGCATACAGAGATTTAACCGGGACATAGAAACGGACACACGCATTGACGATGATGAGCGATGGGACGAACAAAATCTCCGCAAAGCCAAAGCGATATTCTTACACTATCATGATAACAACAATGAATTTATAAATATCGCACTAGAACGGGAAGCCTTAGAAGAAAGACGGAGAGAAATCATTCAGTGCAGCCACTAGGCTAGAAAGAATATTGACATCAGCAGAAGTGAAAGAAGTCAGAAGAAGTGGGCGAGGGCCCAACTAGAATTAAAACAAAAGTTTTGGGGGCTAGGCTATCAATGGGAAAAGACACAAGGAAATCAAAAAATCAAGATTCTGTAAGTATCGAGTAAGAGGCCAGGAGAGAATCAATAGGGAAATGCATCGGGGGTTTTATATCCACAAAATGTAGGGATGCCAACTTCTATTAATTTTATACCACAAAATACGTTACAATCCTTTGACTGCGATTGAGGCGAAGACCCTCGTATATTTATTGATAAATATGCGAAAATGACTCCCTTTCAATCAGACAAAGTGCGAATAGATGGTCTGGGGAATTTTTTGAGAGGGACAGCCTCAGATTAGACTACCTTCTTAGAGAGAGATAAAAAGGGAGATATGACATTCAACGAAGAAGGTTACTCAGTAACGAAGTGGGACACACTTAGATGGGCAGAACTTCGGGAAATATTCGAAGAAGAATTTTCCGAAAAATTAGGGAAAGTAATTTTTAAACAAACCAAAAACACAACGAAACAGGCATAGCCTTTTTCTACCGAATGGTCAAGTTAGATCAGCAATGAGGGCTAAATTTAGATGCGGGAAACGTGGCAATGTTGATAATTCAACCCATGAATGAAAGGTTTAAAGAGAAAATCCGGTACAAAACTTTAAACTATTTGGAGAAATTGAAAAAAGACATTCGCAAATTCGACGAAATCCGCCGAGATAAATTATGCGCACGCACGAAAGACAATAAAAGAAACTCCAAAATAGCGTTACTGGAAACAGAAGCGGATGCGTTTTTCCAAAAACGATCGAAAGTTCCTATAAAGAACGCTACACATGGTGAAGATCCTGTTAAGAGGTTATCAGCACAAGTTTGTGCACAACAATCTCAACAGTTAGCAAAGTCACAGAGCACTATGGATACGAAACCAAACTCCACACACTATCTAGGACAAAACAATCGAGATTTAAATAAACTAAATACAAATTCAAGTTATGGTCAAAGGGGTGGCGACAACCCCTGACAATGCTATAACTGTGGCAAATTAAATGGGGGTCGTGCACCTGAAAGCAAATGAATTGTCGGGCGCCTAATTTCACGCAATCAGGACAACAAAGACAGTGTACGGCGGATATCACTCAGGATCCGAACGCACCAAAACATATTGATCGGGGCTATTCCAGGAGAGGCAGAGGGGGTCATCGCCGGGTTTCAAGTCGATCATTCGTTCACGTAGATTCGGGAAACCCAAATCTGTTACCTATAACGGGACCGGGAAACTCGGAAAGGCAGACATTAATGGAGACGATTTCTGTCGTCAGGTTATTAAACGATCGGGGGATTGAAAACAACTTGTACTAGGTATTTCAAGTGTTTTGAAAGTAAGGGTAAAATGTAACGGAATAATTCCGTTACAAAAATTAACATTTTAAGTTGGCATTTCAAAAAGGTGTGTAGTGTCAGAAAATGCAAAAGGGTGCGTCACTATAGAATAGAATTCTTAGAATTATCAGAAAGTGAGTTTCTGTTTTAAGAGCATTGCTAACTCAGGAGGCATTGAGGAAGGAAGTGGTGATTGATAAGTCACTACTTTCATAGAACACTTGGCTTTTCGACCATTTATTGTCTGAAAGGTTAATTTTTGGCCAACCCTTTTGAAATGTTTTGGTGTGTTGTTAATAATTATTGTTAGTGAGTCAAAAAATTAACTCTCTCCCAGTCCACGTCAGTTAGAAGGAAAAAGTTAAAGTAGTACACAATAGAAACAAAATAAATTCGCCTGGAAATAGAGTTCTTTTCTTCGACCGTCATTTTATAACATCATATTCTACGCTTTTCATTGCAATAGCAGTACTACAATAGTAATATTACTTTATAACAAATCTTTTTGTTGCCTTCTGATAAATCGACTATTATCAGTCCTACATGTAATGTTTCGCCTCTGGAAAATGATGCATTAATTCCCGTGGATCTTTCGGTAAGTACTGTAGTCAACAGTATTAGCTAAGTTAATAGTGAATCAAGAACTTTCCCAATTTGTTGGTTTATTTTATTTTCGAGAATCTCAGCTTATTTTATGTTTGGATTAGGCGTGATTTAGTGCTATGACTTTTCGTTCCGAATATGTACCTATGTACTTACCACCACGCCTCTATTAGTAATTTGGTTAATGTTTTCAGATGCATGCTGCGGATGCTGAATCCAAAAATGAGCGGAAATGACACTATATGGATAGGCAAGGAAAGAATTAAAACATAATTTTGACCATGAAGTGGCAAGGCAGTCAAATTGCGATGACTCATTTGATTAATGGATGTTGAGCATTACGAGCAGCGCAAGGTACTAAAAGGAAAATCGAGTAAAATGGGTCTAGAACGATATGTGATGTTGATTTGAACAAAAAGGGTTCGTGAAACGACCCAACACACTGAACGGATGACCGTAAAGTCATGAATAGACTTGTAATTGAAGAAATGTTTATTTGCATGTGGTGTTATGACGTGGATGGAGTCGTGATTCGTGATAGAGTTGGAAACAAATGATTTGCACTAGGAACGGACAAATTTATTGGAGACAAGATTTGCGTGGTTAAACAAAATTAGATGTAACAAACGATTGTAATAGGTGAGGTTTTTGCCTTGGTAGGAATAGGTTTTTCCCACCTAAGATTGGAATATAAAATTATAACGTAAAATGAATAAGGTGCGGTTTTTGCCTTAATTGGTAAAAGGTTTTTCCGACCTTAAGTTTTAAAATGTTTATAAGGTGAGGTTTTCTCCTGAATTGGTACAGGTTTTTCCCACCTAAAATTTAAAAATCCTTATGAGGTTAGGTTTTTACCTGAATCGGCACTGGTTTTTACCACCATGTACCAAATTTCAGTAAATGTGGTTTTTACCCGGATGGGAAAGGGGTTTTCCACACAGAATATTAAAATGTATCGAATTTTCATTTGAAGGTGGTTTTTACCCGGATGGGAAAGGGATTTTCCACAGAATTACTTAGTTCAGACTTTCACTAAATATTGAGAATAATAATTTCGAAAAATATATGTAATGGATTTAAGGAACAACATAACCTTGGTAAGGTCAGTTGTTTCAAAGCAGGGAAGGAATGTAAC
>JAQFYU010002228.1:0-12412 GCA_034694905.1 Ceratophysella granulata
GTATTTTCAGCTTTAAATTCACGTACATCAAACAAAATAATGTTAAGGTATAAAAGAGATATGACTGTAAAATGTAACACTCTCCTATTAACCCGATTAATATTGCAAATTCACAACGCTGTAGTGCCTAAATTGGGTAACTAGTCATAGTCATTCATAACGGTTTTGGTATCTTTGGTCAAAACAAGGTGGCTAATTATTTGCTTTACGTTTACATATGTACAATGTACATGAAAATACTTACATAAAATACTGACATAAAATAATAGTAAAAGTGCAAAAAAAAAAAACTTAAATAACATTGGCAGCTGACAGTTTTTACGAATTAGCGATGCTTCTTGAAGTATTTCATATTACAAAATGCGAGCATAACTTTGAATGTTTACATATTATATAAAATAGTTGGTCTAATTTTTATCAGCCGCTTTGTTATGGCTTTTTCTGACCCTTATACTATCTTACCTTTTATAAATTAGGCATCCCGTATTTCGTGAATAATTGATATGTCTTTTTATTTTAGAAAATACAGGTCACATAAAATTAACAGCATGCAGATGCAGTGAAAACATTCCATCTGGTGAACAAAACGAGCGCATTAACTGTGTAATTGTAAGAATATCACCTGTACTGTATAATTCTCTTGAATTCATTTGTATTTGTAATTTTATAGAAGAAGTAGGTGACCACGTTCGTCTAATTTTCATAAAAAGTAGCTGAAGCTAACATTTCTCTTTTCTTTTAATCCTGCGGTTTGTCTAGTTATGATTAGAAAATTGTTTAATATCAACACAGATTTACGAGTTTACAGAATGCGGCATTTGAACAATTTTGCATGGATGTTTCTGTTTGTCGGTTCGTGCTTGACACTTTCGCCGGTAAGAAAATAAGTAGATGGCTTTAGTAATATCAACACAAGTGTATACTTCGTTAGGTCATCTTTGTGGACTTCCACTAGTTTTAGTTAGTGAATTAGATTTGTTTCACATGATTTGTAATTCGTCTGAATTAGGATTCAAATGAGGTCTTCAATGATGACAGGCAGCAACGAATGCTCACTGACAAGGAATACGAGCTGTTCAACCAACTCTTGGCACCAAATGATTCAACTTTGCAGCAGGAGACGAAACAGCTTCTGGCACAGGTAATCAAATCGATCAATTTACAGTGCCTAAATTATTATCGAATTTGTTGCTAGGATGATAATGATTAGTACATGCCAAATTTCAACATAATGTTTTAGTTGATTCAATTTTTGGCAATTTTGAAAATATAGTACTTGAAATTCGAACGATTCACTAATTTTCAACATAGCTACCGCAAAATTCTGATATTTCAATTTACCTATTTTATTTCCCATAAATTCGTTGAATTGTACGTTGGTTCAATAAATAAATTCGATCAACCCCAAATTCAACTGCATATTTTCAACTTCAAGTATTTGGTTGCTCAAACCCTGGCGGATGTGGAGCGGAAACAAGCTCAGGTTTCAAATTCAGCAGCAGTAACGGAAGTTCCCAGTGCAGCACCTTCACCTTCTGAAGCGATTTCAGCCGCTGCACCTGCAGCTGGGCCACCAAATGTACCAGCTTCAGCTCCACCAGCAACAGAAGCAACAGTGACCCAAGTATTGACCAGCACAGCTTCACCCATTATCGCCCTACCTGCCGTGTCACGAGTCCCAAGACCCCAAACCACTCCCGTTCCAACCACACCGCCAGTCACCGTGTCTCAAGAACACGTTCTCAACCAAGTTGATAAGATTTTGGGTAATGTGGCAAGTGGAAACGTGGTTGGGATTGTGGATGAGTCACTTGCTATTCGGGCTCCGGATCCAGTTCGAAATCTGGTCGGAGGCATTCTTCAACTCGTTTTCTGTAATCCGTTGGATCGGCTTTTCAACAGGTAAATTACTATGGCTTCGACGTCAAGAATACGGCACTAGTTCAATGTTTAATGCTACTTTTAAAATTGAAAATTAGATGCAGAAAGGAACCTGTGAGAGCAAGTGCTGCGAAAAATACGGCAAGTTTGACCCCAAATATTGACCGGCTGACGAACAGGTTAACTGGTGGGAACGCTAGGCCTGCTACTGGAAGCTCGAGCGGAGGTCGTGTTCCAACTCCAAATATTGATCGACTGACAAGCCGACTCACAGGCAATTCGAATGGTGGTTCAAAGCCTCTCTTTGGATAAACATGTTACTAAACGGAGTTACACAGGGTTCAAGCTGAAAATTTTACAATTATTCGCTGAATTGTATTTAAAACAATTGATAAAAAATTGAATGGCCAATAAAACATTAATTCCGAATCCAAATGTTTGTTTTGCCGTATCAGGGTCAAACTCTAAATTGAGCGTCGCATATTGTGTGTTCATAGAATTCTTTCACTTCGACAGTTGTGATTTATTTTTTTAAAGTGCACGCAATTTATAAAAATAGTCAATTTAAAATGATTTTGATAAGCATTTTAACCCTAACCCTTTCGTCAGCATTGACCCGAGCCCGTATACCCTGGGACGGAATCTACGATGGACTGTGTCATGAACAAGAACCACCTCCAGCAGATTTGGACATGGGATGGGTAAACCTTAAATTATTGAAATATGCTTTTATTGATAAATTATACATTTATACCTAAATTAATTACAGATTCTTATCCCAAGTTTGGAATTCTAATGAACTAGGTCACATCTGCTATGCGAGGCGGCTGGTTCGTCCCGTTATCCAGTGCCACACATCTCCATGCCTGGTGCAATCTGTTCACTGGAGAGTCATGTCATTCCAAAATCCACATGAGTAAAATGTGTTTCAAAATTCGGAGTGATTTCACCTCAAATCCTTTTGACTTGGTTCACACGGGATTTGGAAACCAGGTCTCGCTCAATTGTACGTACACTGGGAAGGTTCATGTATGCTATGTGGAAGCGGAAGACAAATATGGAAATACAATCAAGCGTATGGGCAATATAACCATATTTTCTAAAGACGATAAATTATTTTTGATTAGCATTGTTGCCTGTTCAGATACTGCGAAGGTGTACGTGACGTATTCGGACAATAAGAAGAACGCGATTGCGATCAAGTGTCAGTCTTCATATGGAAGCGGCAGAAGAGCCTGGGCCCTCATGTCAACTGAACCAACTGTTGACCGACAAACGGAGAGACTCGTACTTGAACATGTCCAGAAACGTGGTTATGACGTGGAGAAAACTATACGCATGGACTATTCCAAATGTAATACGAAATGGTAGTACAGTTGTCACTCGAAACGTAATAAATCTTTTGAAAGTTGATTAATTAGAGTCTGTATTCTCTTGCCACCATAAAATATGTTTGACTCGCCACAAAGAGAAAATGAATCCCGATATCGATTCCAGCATCTGAGAAGCTACATACCATTGTGCGAGAACTTGACCTAAAAATAAATTTTTATTTATTTATTTTATTGAACATAAATAATTATGGAATATGATCAAAGCGTCGTCAGTGTCAGTTGATGCAACAAAATACTTACGATCTGGGCGCAACGTTTTCCAGAAACTTGTGTGAATTCCCAGGTGGATAATAATTGGCTACAACGACAAGGTACTCGAAATTAGTACCGTCCGCATGACGCTTGAAATATTTAGTTGCACCAATTCCCATCTCTGTAGTACTGTTCCACACGACTTGGGTAAAATGACCTTCAAGCATATAATAATGCAACATAGAATTAATTAATAATTGCTACGAGGGTTGTTTCATAAGTTTTGTGCCAATTTGACGAAAGTTGGTGGTGAAGGTTTCAGCCCAAAATCAAATTTCTTGGTTGAATTAAATTTAAAAAAGAGAACAATTGTATTGTAACCGTCCGAGCCACTTAAGTGGCTCCCGTTTGGCAAACCGCACTCAACCTAAAGCATGGGGTGGTTACCATGAAACTTTGGCCATATGTGGTTACCGCATGTTCCTAGTTCCTTAATTCAACCATTTATCCGTTTCCAGCTTTTTCAAAATGACTCAAAATATCAGAAACAACCCTCGTAAATTCCCGATTTTTTAATTGTGTAAAAATTCAAACTTACCCACAGGATGATTGGGATTCGGATGTCCTGACTTTAATCTGCCGGTTGAATAGTCGTAAAATTCTTCTTCATTGTACCAATCGTCCACAACAATTGATGCATTTCTATAACCCAATTCCCCACTACTCCAAGCCGTATGAATATTTTCTCCAAGTCTGCACCGTTTTGGATTATGACCCTCGACCCCTCTCGCTCGCTCATTTGCCCAGGCCTGACTTATTTGACAGAGTTGAAGGTTCAATGCTAGCGGAGGTGCACCGTGGAAGCTCCGATGGTAATTATGGCGCTCTACAGCTTCCTCAATCCATTCCAGATCAGGTTGTACCAGGGCCTGTTCTTAGAAAAATACATACAGTACATTCTTCTTTTTAGTTTCTTGAATACATAGGCTGACGTGATTATGCAGAAATTAAATACGTTTGAGTTCAGATTTTTGTGTTGCGGTATTTGGTTTGTGCTTTTCCCTAGCAAAATTAAGCACTCAACATCAACCTGAGCCGAAATACATCACCTGAATATGCTGAGGTACGACAAATATTTGCAAGTTTTATAATCTATTCAACTGGATTCTAACTTTGAAATAATTGAATTCATTGATACAGAAGCGGAAAATATGTAGAAATAAGGCGAACAGCATAATTATTAAATTTTGGGAACAATGTTTTATGAAACTCGATATTTTGCCGAAAATACAATACGGGATTAAATGGCTAAATATTAACTTGACTTAAGTTTCAAATAAATGTCATTAAAAATATATAAATGCGTTAAACAAATGTGCGATTGTCAAGGAACTTCGATAAATTTCATAAACTTGTACATAAAAATATACCTTTTGTTGCCAACAATGGTTCGTCGCAGACTTGTGACGACTAAATTGTGCATTCGCTGGTAATGGTACATCAATCCAAATTAGAACAATTGACAGAATTATGGCTTCGAGTTCCATTCTGAAATTCTGAACCTTTCACTTCACCACAACTAACCTAACTGCAATGAATTTTGAGCGAGATTCACTGGACATTGGTATTTGGTTTTGGTGTTTTGCTTGCGAATCTATAGTATGATTCATCCTTGAGTTGGGTTAATCGTATTTGTTTTCTAGTATAATTGTGTACATTACATGGTAAACACGATATCACAATTTACTTTTTCAGCACCAGGAAATAGGAAGCTGATATGCAAGATCCAAGTGAGCAGAAGTGGAAGTTCCTATGCTTCTAATACAATTTCAGGGGCTTAGTCTTGTATGCACAGGATTGCCCACAGCCAAGCGCACAATCAATGAATCTGGTAGACTAACATTTTGATATTTAACGAATATTTATGCTAATTCGTGAATGGCGTGTGCGCATAAACGATAATTCGTATAATATTCAAAAAATATATTGTGATTTTGCAATTAGTGAAGCATAGATATTATTAAGACAAACTAAATACACTACCTAATTAATATTTAATTCCTTCTTAATGAATGAACCGCATATTTTATCAAAAAACAGGTTACATATTCAATTCCAACGTAAGCATGTCAGAAATAGAAACACACGTCCTTCCTTCCTTGTCCATGCTTTCCTGGAATCCGACCTTGCATTGACAGCTTCTCATTCTCCCCATTCTGGTCATGCTGGAACCACCGGTCCGAACTACTTCCCTGCCACCGAGCACACACTCCGCATTCTGAGTGCAGCCAATTTCGTAGGATTCGTACCAGAGCGGAAAGTCACCGCAGGATTCGCCTGCATAACTGACGCAGGCCCTTTGGTCTCTGTCGTAGTAGGTGTCATCGTCAATGCAGACGCAGGAATCATTTTTGCACATGAGTCCAGCATTTGAATTGCACTCTTCCAATTGGGTGGTACAGGATGAGCCATGGTCCTTCCGACAGGTTCCTTCGGGCGTTGGTGTGAAGCCGGGCAAGCAGCTGCATTGACCCAGCGGCATTTCAGTGCTGTTAACAGAGCCATTTGATATTTGGAAGTTTTCTGTATGCATTCTGCATTCTGCATGGACAGCACAGGGCTGGAGACGAGGAGCATCTTCCAGTCGGGAGTTTTTCATATTTGCAAAACAGGTTTCACCGGCACGAATTTTGCAACCTGAAATATTTAAATAATTTTCTATAGATTTTTTTTCTCTCGAATATTGCAAATATATGAAAATGCGAACATCAGCTGAGAAAATCAGGGTTGACATTTGACATGCTTTAACTCAATTATTTTTTTGTAAATAAATTATTTCTTAAAATTATTTTCTTTTTAAAATAGGCTTTTAAAAAATGCAGTTTCTAAAAGTTTTGATATTTCTAAACCCGATGACGGGTTTCATGAAAAATATTTTCAAAATGATATACACCCCGTCGATCTAATAGTACCTAAAGTGCTAAAACCGCTTTTTAACTTGGATTTCAAAATTAAAAAAACATCTTGACATCGGCAAAATCAAGCAACGTCGACTAAATATATCAATAATTCCAAACCAATTACCTGCATCCACAAAATCCTCCAGTTTATCTGCCCTAGATTCTGACTGGTACACTGTTCTTCTAGAACTTTTGCAATCACATAATCCCTCGTAACAGGCTAGAAAATCGTTGGCGTTGCAGTCATCATCTGTAGAACACCGCTCGTATCTGGAGGCCGAACAGCCGCCATCAGCTAATGCCTTCGTTACTTCAGGACAAATGCAGATATTCGAGTCACTGCAAATATTCCCAGGGAGACAGGTAATGTTTGTGTCACAGTAGGAACCAGTCTGAGATCCACAGGCGTCCAGTCGCTCACTGTAAATCATCAGAGTTGGAATTCTGCATTGACATTGCTTCTCAATGCAGAGCCCTTCTTGAAAATTGCAGGATTCGGCACTTTGGTTTGGTGATGTTTCGTTGGAATTGATGTCTTCGCAGGATTTCCCGTAGTCTGTGGATTCCACTTGATGGAAAAGCTGAATGCCAGCAAATGTTAGTAGAAATCCGAGGAAAATTTGACCCATTGTAAATTGTTGGTAGTTTGTGTTTGTTTGGTACTGAATGTCAACGTTATTTCGGAGAAGCCTTTAAATAGTGTCTCGATCTAGAATTTTAAGACTGTTGTGCGTTGTGCAGATGTTCGTATTACAAGTTTGTCATTGAAATGGAAATACAATTGAGTGAGACGCGACTTTCCGGTTCCGTACACATGTCGTTCCATTGAAAGTTTGTGCAAAATGTAAATTAGCATTATTGAGTATATGCATTAGGAATTTCTGCTGCTATCTCAGTGCATACTATCTAAGCTAAGCGCTTATTTTATGCAGAGTAAAAAATGTGCATGCTATAAAAATCCACAACTCGATTACATGACTTACTAAGTATAATGAATTTCAAAGCGAAGACAGACGCCAGCGTCAACCATTGCACATGAGGAAAATAGTATATTTAATTAAAACATTTGAAATCTTTAAAAATAGATTTGATTTTAGTTTTAAACTTTGCCATTCATTGAATCAAGCAGCAGAAAATGCGTCTGAGCCTGGTTCGTTCGTTCATTCTCTTCAATTATCTCGTTTATCATCTGGATCTCTGAGAATGTGCCATTGGGCGATGGGTCTTCTCGGTGATTCTGAAATTGAAAATTAAATAATTACAGAATCTGGAATCTGTGTATTGTAGATTTCGGAAATACAATTCAATACACGTTAGTGGTAGTATATTCTATTAGCGCTGCCACTGACTTACCCAACATATCCGACCAGTGCCGCAGTTCCAGTCCGCCCACAGATGACCCCACCACGACCCGTCCTATCGGGTCGGATTTAGAGAGTCTGTCATAGTCCACAACAGTAAACACTAGCGTCGTTGTCTAAAACAATTGTTGGTTGGAGAAATTTAAAAAATAATTTGATTTTGATTTCAAATGCAAAGTTCAGATTCATATGGGTGACATGGATGACCCAAATGACAGGTGACGCTTGACGCCGCTGCTAATACTAGCCTGCGCATTGACATGCTCTTCCGAAATATTCTGCTGTTTCACCGAAACTAACGACATCGAAATTGAAATTGATAAAAAACTGATTTTTTTCAATTTTTGTAACCGGTTTCAGGTTTTTGAAAAAAAAATCTAAAAATACTGTAGGAACACGTTGACGTTGACATGGACGGTTCCTAACAACGGCGCTAAGTAAGATTCAAGCTAATGTTTGCATGTTGGGCATCACATAAAATCGTTAGCCTGATGACACCAAAAAATAGCATACTTTGTGGAAAAGTAATACAAAGAATGCCATTACATACCGGAATTACATTAAAAGGCACATCAAACGTGAAAGCTTCATTGTAGTACGGATTGAGCGTTCGTTTCTTAATTGTCGTCTTCTTTTTCTTCAATCGCTTTCCCTTCTGCATCAAGTATATCTTCACAAAGGGATCTGGAAAGTTCAAATAAGGTGTAAGTCTGAAGTTGTGGTTTTAATATAATTGCAATTTGAATTCCAGTACCGCTTAAGCCCCTTGGTCCAACGTCCATCTTTTTCAGTTCCTTCGCTTCGAGAATGACCACGGTGAGCTTGCCAGAAGTGGGCACGTAGCGGAGTGAAAAACAGATTTCACCCAATTTGTTCTGATTCTCAACATTCTGAATATTCTGAAGAGCTCGCCATTCTTCTGTCGGTCGAATGAAATCCACTTGAAAGAGGGAAATCTTAATTTCTCCAATTGGATCGTGTTTCGAAAATCGATCGAAGTCGTAAACGGTCATGACCAGCGTCTTGGTCATCATCTCACTGTAGGACAAGTCCTATGGAAGTCATTAACACCAGATTTTAGAAATCAAATCAACATGGATGAATTGAAAAATAACTGATACAGCCCTCGAATTCTCACCTGAAATATGAAAGTTTCATTGAAAACGGGACAAATGGTTTTGTGATGAACTCGAGTTTCAAACGTTTTGTTGGCAACTCCTTCCCTTTCTGGTAACAAATACACTTTGACATAAGGATCCGAAGAACCGCCCAGGTCAAGGGCTGGCAGTTCCTCCGCTTCAATTAACGTCACCGAGAGTAGCTTATCGATAGGGTTATGATGCAACTGTGAGTAAAAATGGGTTCTAAATTAACGCAGTTCGGATGATAATAGGGAGAACATTTTTTTAGGAATTCAATGATTTACCTTGAATTTCAATCTACCCAATTTGGCTTCAGGTACTGCTTCCGCTTCATCCAGCAGCTCTTCCGTACCGCTCACAATACTCAGCTGAGCTTTTAACTAAAAATAAGAAATATTTGTTAAAAATTTAATTCAATTAATTTGGATACTAACTAAAATACATGCAGCTAAAATTGCAATAGTATGCATTCAACTGTGCACCCAATAATGCGAATATCTTACTAAAATATGTACCATACATATGTGTGAATACTGTTTGCACTAAAATATGCGAAGAACAGTTTTTATGAAATATGAAACATTTTGAAATTTCAAACAAGATTTTGCCAAACACTCAAAACACTGCGAATTTTTTTAATGGAAAATTAATACACTAAAAATGCATTCAAAAAGTATTAAACTAAGCACTAGAAGAAAAGTACAAAATATATGTTTAAACTTCAAATTATGCACTGTGCACTGTAGTTGAAAATGTATCAAAATATGCGAATATGCACCTAAATCGCAATACATCAAAATATGCAAATATACACAGAAATTATAAGTACATCAAAATATGGAAATTTGCACTAAAAACCAAAACCTTAAAATATGAGAAAACATTTAGTGTATAAAACTTGGCTATGCGGGATGGGAACCATCTCAGTAAGCATTGTTCAAACTCTAGTGAGCCTTGAAAAAAAAGTTTTTGTTCAAGAATTCCGTCCTTGAAGGACATCCAAGAAGGATTTCAAAGATAAAAATAAAATGTCAATTATGGTGACCTACTGCGAACTACCTCACCTTTTCCTTATTTGATATTGGGCTACTCTGACTTTCACCTCTGTCAGATTTGAGACAGAGATTTTCAGGAATCAGGGATTGCTGTTGGGATAATTCAACTTTTCGCTTTCTCTTCCGAAAGAATCGACGACAGCAAAGACAACAAAGGTTCAGAGCACTCATGTTCACTAATTTGAATACAGGAAATTAATCGTCGACACCGACCCGGCTCTATATACTGTTGATCTTCTAATATCTAAAAGTGAGCTTTAATTAAATGTAAAATACCAGCAGGCAGGCAGGACCATGGAGAATCACCCGAGTTGACTTGTTAAAAGAATTAAAAAGAATTACGCCGCTTGTGTACTGTACGATCACGCACGAAGGCACAAAGCGTCAGCGGATGGGGTTAATTAATCCGATCAGGACTAATGTGTACCCAAACCACGATAATCTCCTAATATTTCACAATTTAGTCCGCACTTTCCTCTAACTGGGGCTTCACCACACCAGGCAATTGTTAGCCATCATGTACGTGAAAGCCTGACCATGGACGAAACTGGGGATTGATGTAAATGAATGTGCCTGCAATGCGAAAATGCTATGCTAACCTCTTGTCATAGGTTATGTGAATATATTATGTCGGTTCGGTAGTTCAAGCATCAAGAAAGAAGCACTAATTGTACAATGAATATGACTTCTAAAGTAAGCTGTACGTACATAATCTCACACGTTACACGTGTATCCAAGTAATTCCAATCGTCTTGGAATCACAATTATATAGTACATAAAAATTATGTAGCCAAGTTTTCCGGTTTTTCTGTGCCGTCTGTGGACGGTTTGATTACCAATTTCGGCGCCGGACAAATTTATTTAGTTTACACTTTGTAACAGCTCCGTACACCATTGTCGACTCGCGAATAGTGGACTCGAGCATAAACTTGAAGTTATCGCAATGACACATTTGCCAAATTATGTTGTCCTAACTACCGACTTTGTTTACCGAAGCCAAATGTAAATACGAATAAATTGAGGAAAGATTGCTTTACTACTATTGCACAACCAACACCTATGCTTGGTGCATTGCTGCACTAATAAAGTCGAATTTCTGCCTACTTTCAAATCACGCACAATTAACACCACATCACAATTACATCTTAATTTCCAATAATGGTCAAAGTGAGCCCCGAAATCCCCACAATCGTCATAAATTCTCCAGAGAACTCAAGCATTGACATTGGTACCCGTAAACGAAGTTTGAGAGACAAAACTGACGTTAGTTCTACTGCTAGTGCTTCAACTGCCGACATTTTGAAGGAATTTAATTCGAGTAGACTCCGGAAACGGAAAGGGTCAAAAAAGAAAGATGAAGGTAAAACTTAAGCAACTAACTGGTCATGAATCATGAATGGTCACATTTTTTAAATCAGCAAACTAGGCGCAGGCAAAAACAGTTCTAGAACAGGAATTTTCGAAATCGCAAGGAAGCGCTTGAATTTGGACTAATTTTTGGCTTACGGTTTGTTTACTTGAAAACACTGAATACGAACGTTGTACAGCAGACGGTGAAAAGACTGGTCAAGCTGACGCCGAGAATCCGGAGGGTTCAAGCGATGACGATGGTGACGAGGAGAGTGAGAAGAGTGTCATTCATGCTCATGAGTACTATCACAGGAGACATAGACATCGATGGTGGCACAATAAGGACTTTTTGCTCCTGACAGCTGCCTCCTGCATTGGACTCACGAACATTGCAGATTTCCCAGCTCAAGTCATTCGATTCGGTGGACTAGCCTACTTGATTCCTTACGGCACTATGCTCCTCACTTTCACCCTTCCCATCATTTATCTGGAAATGCTCCTGGGTCAGTATGTTCAGCAGGGTGTGCTCGGAGTCTGGAAACTCTGCCCCATATTGAAGGTAAACAAACATCGGTTTTACATTATCACGTTTCATATTAATAACGGTACATTTAACGCCCGTCCAATTTTGCTTCCAGTGGATATAGCGGGTAATTTAAGGTACCTAAAAGTGGCAATGCAAGAAGCGAGTTATCTGAGTTCAATATTCAAAGTTATGATTTTTATAAATTCAAATTCTAAGTATGTTCAGAACCAAACAGCTTCGAACATGAGCTATATCGATGTCGAAATTGATTTCGGTGTAAAAAACGAATAATTCTAAATTAGAATCCATTGTTTTTTTCAAAACAAAAATGATTATCTAGGAAAAAGGTTGTTGACTTAGTTCGAATGTTAATAAAAATAGGGATTGGGAATCACGACGATGATAGCTGCAACTTGCATCCCACTTTGGTACGTGGTGGAAATAGCCTGGTGCATTTCATTCATGGTGGAAACACTCAATTTGTCACCGCTTGCCTGGAATGACTGCCAAGGTAAGCTAGACATATAACTGACAATTTAATTTGAGAATTG
>JAQFYU010002229.1:0-12412 GCA_034694905.1 Ceratophysella granulata
ATGTCCGAAACGAAGATCCAATTAGTATTATTAAGATTGACGCATATCTTGGTTGACTTGAAAGGGCCGGCTCTGGGGCCGGCCCCTGATTTTATAGACGGCTCTTGGGCCGGCTCGGCCCCGCATCTCAGGAATCCCTACGGCTCCGGCCCCTTCGAAATGGGGGCCGACTGTTTTCGGCCCCGGCTCCGGCCCCGACCAAAAATGGTAAAAAAGTGCCGGCACATAGCGACAGGGGCCGTTCCTGCCCCGGCCCCGTGAAATTGGGGGCCGTGCGATGCTCTACCTTTCACATCCAAAAATTCCGCAATCGGACAAAATGCAGGGTTTGAACATTAAATTCTATTCCATGATTGAACACACATACACCATAAAATCAACACTACAAAAAATACTGAAAATAAATCCGAAACGTCTGAGCTCAAGCCCAATAATTACGAACAGTATGCGCATGTATTCACCGTTGGCAAAACGAAAAATATTTAGGCTAAAAAAAACTGACTAAGTTCGATACACGACGTTACATGTTATACGGTAACAAGGCTGATCAAATCATCTATCTCATGCACCACGGCACCAAAAAGTGTTCCAAATACACTTATGAATATCATTGCATAAGTTTTTTAAGCAGCTCTGAGTTTGGTCGGTATTAAAAATGAATGCAAGGAACAAGGTCAATTCCTGATTCTGCTTCTCCAGCATAAATCCTGTAATAGGAAGTGCAAGGGTCTCTTTTCTATTTCCGGATTTGGCTCAATAAGCTGTTTCTGCTGGGAAGTGAACACTGAGTAACCAACCACCCCTCTCTAAGCAAGAGTTTGGAGTACAAATAATAATACAAAGTGATGACAATAGCGGAAAATATAAAGTTTCTTCTCTTCCCCGCTTCAATGGTTTGTTATTGTCATTCAGGGGAAACGGGAGGGGACTCATTTTGAGTACAGACCAGAAATCAGTCCTAGGTCAATTCCTCCGAATTTCATGGCCAGAGTGATCCCAACAACTCGTTTTCAGCTGACTTGACGATTTGACCCAATTCTATTTAGTTTCCCTCTTCCTAGAGTTGCAAAAATTCATTAGACACAAGATACGCTCATTCCACTTGAAATGGGATATTCTCTTACAATGTTAAGATGAGACCCTGATACATACAGAGCAGATGAATGATTCAAAAATTCCATTTACAAGGACTAGCTCAAAAATAGAATGAAATCAGAAATCAATGAAAAACACAAATAGTAATCAAATTCTTTAGATCCAAATCAGTATACAAATACAATTGAATATTTTATGAGTATTAGGCCATGCATACATGTATACACATGTCTAGAGTATAATTCCCAATGCACAGGAGAAGTTAAATGCTAGATTTAATTAATTTGAAATCTGATCAATACCATTGAACCAGATAAAGAACACTGGAGGTCTTGTGAAAAGAATATCACCTCAGAAGGCTTATTTATACAATTTTTCAACCAAACTTTAGGAAACTTAGAAATCACGATAATTTAGAAGAATCTTCAATATAGCAACTGGAATTCAGTTTATTCAAACCAATGACTCTCCAATCCAAAATTATCAATTTTAATAACATTTTCCATTGATATTTGCTAATGGCCAAGCTAACAATGGCAATGTAATGCCCTTTTGCGACAGCTTAGTTCCCAAAGGTTCAGAATATGATCACAACTTTATAGAAAAAGTTTAGAAATGATTGCACACGTCTATTGTTTGCAATTTCAATATGATTTCTTTCCACTATGAAATGAGTGGTGACACGACTACTGGTCGGAAGTCGAAACGTAGGTGCGTAAAAACGTCGGAAGAAAAACGTCGGAGGGTAAAACCATCGGACAGACAAAAACGTCGGAGCGAGTAAACGTAGGGTGGAAAATACATCGCAGGCAAAAAAGGTCGGAGCGATTAAACGTTGGCTGGAAAAAACAACGGAGCGACATAAACGGCGGTTATGCTAATGATTATGTAAATGTACTAAATTGTAGCTACCTCTGATTCTATTAAAACCTTGGTTGTGATTGACAGAGGTATCACCGCTATTCAAAATACAATTCTCCAATTCTACTGTAGTCCTCAGTCATTACAAAATTTTAGGTTTAGTACAGATGCACTGAAGGCTTCCTGGTTCTATTAATAACTTGGTAGAGGATTGATAAAGGTTGATTTTTGAAATACAATTTTCCGATTCCAATACCATATCTTTGGATGTTTTAGAAATTCCGGAAGAATTTCAAGCAATCAGCCGTGGTGAACAGTTTCTTGCCTATGACTCGGGTAAATCAAACAGTAGGCTACTCGGAATTGTTTCTAATCTGCACTTTTGATGAGATACATGCATATAATTCTATTACGTAATTTGATATGACATTCCACGATTTTAATTGAATTAATATTGACACTTTACGGGTTGGTGTTTATCGAATTAAATAACATAACTTGACACCTGATTGTTTATAATAAAATGCAATTTTATTGCCTGCGGTGTATTTTCCAGCCTACTTTTAATCGCTCCGATCTTTTTTGTCTGCGATGTATTTTCCACCCTACGTTTACTAGCTCCGGTCTTATTGCCCGTCCGATGGTTATACCCTCCGACGTTTTGCATCCGACGTTTTTACGCACCTACGTTTCGACTTCCGACCTTTTGTCGCAACTTCGAAATGAGTAATTAGGCTTTAACTAGGTACTGTTGGATTCAATTCTTGCAATCACCCTTTGAAAAAAATTTAAATACTCAATTTGTATTTTTTAATTCAGATTTCATCATATTATAATTCAAAAATCATACTTGTACGTAGAAAATCACAAACTTTGTGAATTATTAGGCTGACTTGTACCTACTGGACTTTGAAATTACATGGGGTATGGGGTGAAAGAGGTTGGAGGGTGGTACAGCGATTGTTGCACATACATATGTACATGCGGTGTGTAAGATTTGTAGTTCAACTTTTTCAGGTCTCAAACTCGAACGTCTACAAATAATGTGGGTATTGATATGCACAATGGTAACTTCGAATAACTGAAAACTCTCTTTTATCCTTACTTTAAATTTTTGATACCTTTGCTTCCATCCAATAAAATATAGTATGCTTAGTATTACTTGGAATACGTTGAAAAGAGTTAATTTTTACATTCCTCGTATATGGCCTCTCCACAGAGGAGTTTTATATTTCTTTTTTACACATATACATGGAACGAAGGGTGAAAAGGGGTGCAATGTACGAGTACTTGCTCTGGGTGCAAAACGAGCTCATCTCCTATCTCCCTCTTCAATTTTGGATGTGGCATTTACTACCCTGTCGTTTAACATCTTCTCGTACTCCTATGCATTTTACCCGGTACCACCGATGACTTGCCACGGAGCTCATCGTAAACAACTCCCTAAACGGTCTAATAGGAAATCCATGCTAATTTGTACGTCGGAAATTCAACGCATGCCATGCTACACCTGTGGGTTCACATGATCATGATCTCAATTAACGAGCAGGAGACTCGGATCAATACAGAGAAGAGCTCCGGTATACATTTACCCCTTCTTTAATCCCTAGGAAAGGTAATCGTACGAGACGAGAGGCAATTACGAGTCTGTTCCGTTAAATTCTTAATTTGCTCGAAGCTCGACGCTGGCGGAAAATGTTCATGAAGAGATCTTTGGTTTCAAAGTTAATATATGTAAATAAGAATAAGAATATTTGAATATTCACTTACTACTTTTCGTACTTTTCCTAACAACCCGCGATTTAACACTTTCTTTTCTTTAATTAAACCGTTTTTCGAATCCGAGCTTAATGAATACAATAATAAATAACATCCAAAATCATATTTTTGTTAGCCGACGATTTAATGGAAGTTCAATTTGATTTGGAATTAAAGAGATTAAACGAATGCATAATGAATTTCGACTTCGATTTTTAGATTATGCTTATGAATTGTTCTCTCCATATGAAATTAAATGAAAATACTAGTCTTTATACATACAAAGATTTGATATTTCAAACAGCCATTTAGAAGACTCTACCAGAAATACCAATCCTAAGCCCTTTCACCAGACACGGAGCTAGTATCGATTTATTTGTTCAATTTTATGAGGACACGAAGGGATGGATATTTTTATGAGTAGCATTATAAATTAGGTTTCAACTATCAAACAATTCCGAATAGCTACCGTAACACGATGCACGATGTGAGTTAGAGCATGTGTTAAGTGAGCCTGTAATTACTGAGCATCTTCGTGAATAGAAAAATCGATGATAAAAGCAAGTAACACTCGTATGAAGTTATCCATACGCTTAACTTGGCTTAAAGAAGTGACACTAAGATAAAACTTATCAGTTCACTTTTAATGGAATGTCTGTAATACTTACAGCCGAAGACTCAGATAGAATGCTTGTATTTCCTCTGGACGAACCACATACGAATGTGGTTACGTGCTATGTGCTTTGTCAAACCGAAAAAATAGTAATGAAGATGAAGTGAAGTGATACATATAACAGCACACGAGATGAAAAAGTGGTGGTCGTGTCGAACTAAAAATGTTGGTGTCCGTACAAATTACAGAATGATGTGCTGAAGCGGAATGGAAGAAGATAAGAACGAATATGATGGTCAATGACGTCCCAGCCGCAATGCAATGAAAGCTCTGTCTACTGGACATAATTCTGTTGTTCCACTGCAACTATTGAATTGAACGTGGGACTATCGCGCTGTGATCCTGGATAGTGAGCCAAAAAGCTGGAGATCAAAAGTCCCTTATGCAGATAATAGATCCATAAATAATATTTCATAACCATCCAATGTCATCGTATCGTATCCACGCCGATCATCTCATTTCATTGGGGATCATGTGCAATAGCCGTAACCTGTACATGTTCCGATTTAAAAAGCCTGGTTTTTCGTGTAACAGGACAAGAGATGTTCTGTTTGGGATCCTGATGACCAGGGTTGCTATTTTGTAAAGCACAGGTTTTTATCGCCTCTCTCGCAGTATGAACAGGAAGTGATTGAACCTTGTGCAAAGCTTGTTAGGAACAAAACTGATATTTTAAGGGTTTGCCTAGGAATTTATTGGGTTGATTTTGATTTAACTGGATTTTTAATTGCAATATTCGGAGTTATGATCTCTTAAAATTAGTTGTATTACCTGAAATTCATATTCAAAATTCGTATCCCATCTAAATTTTATCGTTTTGTATTTAATAAATGTTTTTCCTAATTTCATTGTAGTTTCCATACTATTTTTTCAATTCAATTTTTGATTTGTTTCATAATTTCTTCATTTTTTATTTGGATTTGTATTCCAGTTTTTTATTAATTTTTGAAGAAGTATTTTTAATAGATTAGATTTATTTATTTGATTTATTATGAGATTTGATGTTTGCGCCATCTTTGGCTCTTAATTAAATTAAAACAAAAAAATATATTCCCGATATCTTTATATTTAAGCGAATGCTGATGTATTGTTTTTTTTAATTCAAAATTCTATTCGAGAATTTTGCGTTTCTTGATATATTTTTTACTCAGATCTTTGCATCATCCGTAATGAATCGAAATATGTAAAACGATTTTACGACCTTTAACTAATGACATGAGGCATTTGGCATTTTAGTGTTTCTTTAACACTTTGTTAATAATCCATTTACTATCACTCATGTTACACTTAAATGGTACAAATATATAACCATCCAATGGTAACAAACAACATACTCTAGTAAAATCCTTTGTTTCAGCGATTTTCAGCTTCAAAAAGTAATTTGTTAGGTAACCTATAACTCACGTTGTAAATTGTAAAGTATGGATTACGATTCTATTTCGCGTCATTGAATTTAAAGCTGTAATTCTTGTTTCAATTTCAAAATTTTGCGAAATCAGGCAAAAAAAACTTTCACTCGTGTACAAATGTGATTGTGTGTAATGCAACCCTGTTGCGGATGCTGTGTGGTGACTAGAAATGGGTAAGTTAGTGTAATACAAACAGAAACACAAAAGGCACCCAAAAGTGAAAATCCCAAATGTCCTCATCCTTCCCTATTTCCGGATTTGAAAAGAAAACCTTCTCTACATCAATAGCCGAGTAGGAAATGGGAGGGAGCCAATTTTATTACCATTATTACCCGCATTGTACCAAAAACCAGACATACAGAATTCTGTAACAATGAGAACGTCTGAAAGAAAATTCAAACAATTTGACAGTTTTGGGTGTTATTGATATGCGCTAGTTCAGTTGATTCCGAAGATGCTACTTCCAGGTCCAATATTTAATGCTCAGAATCAAGTAAATGTCAAGCTAGTAACCGTGGTTGTTCAGAGAATCCAAAAACATTCTTAAATGTACGATAAAGTCCAAGAAGAGACACGCTTTATATCGTGATACAAATGTGATGAGTGACACGCGTCTTGCTACTCTGACCGCCAACTGTTTTTTGGCATGACTATTTTCAATGTGGTTTGGGTGGTGCGCTTCAGTGAAGCAAATCTTCGGTCAAGTAAAAAAATATGTCTCTCGTAAGTAGTCGTGTCACTGGAACTTACGCCTCTTATCGCACATATCCGCTTGGCTAAAGAAGTATAAAAACCGAATTTGATTTGATTGGGATAGCATCAAATATGGAAGAGAAGGACACATGTACATATATTATTTTCATGCTGGGCGCTTTGACTTTTTAATACCGACTCTTAGAGTCGATTTTGAAAGAATATCCTAGAATATGCATGTTTGACATTGCCAATCTCGAGTCCGAGTCCGGCATACTTGTCATAAAGCATTTTTAAAGCCAGAAATTCTGATTTCGGTAAATATTTTAAATCAGTTTTCTTAGAGACTTAAACGAAAATGCGATTGATTGATTAGACATGTGAAATGAGATTTTGAAATACAGCATCAAAATGGCATGCAATATAGGTTCAATCAAAGTATACAGATTTCCAGTTCCGAGTGCTTTTGCTTTCTATCACAATTCACAATGACCAATTTCAGAGTGAATGCGTGGACGTATGCTCAATGCTTAATTTCAAGGCTTCACGAACTAATAATCCTTGTCCCCCGCTGCTACTGAAATGGGTTTGGTCCAAAACCTTTGAATTTATTAAATTTCACCCTCAATAACCCTTCAATTTACTCATTCTACTTACCACTAAACAAGTCATCAATTAGGATTAGCAGTCTGACAGTCAGTGTGGTGTTAGTGTTAGTCATATTGATGCCTAGCATATTGCAGCTCCATATATATTCCCTGTTAGCAAATATTGAATAGTTATTAACCACTGAGAAGTAGGATTGTTGAGCTTTTTCTGCGCACTAGGTAATTAAGAACAGATAACCAGTTGATTAGAAGATCTGCTAGTATATATTTGATCGAGATAATTTCGTTTCCATAAATTGCAAGTTGACAAACTTCAGGTTAAACTGATTTCAAAATTTACTAATTCATAACGATTCGGAAATTCAAATCATTGCAGAATTTCACACTTTAAATTAAGTAATTGTGTAAAATAACTGGAGTTTAAATTTTATCGATTGAACCGTTCGTATGCAAGCAGTATGACGATACAAATTGCCGTAAAATAATTGCCGTATAATAAAGATCCGATGAAATGAAATGATTTGGTGAAAATGCATGTCGGGGTAAAGTAAACCCCAGCTATGGGTGGGTTTGTTCTACTTCCATTTGTGTAATGATTACTGATACTTACAAAGTGCCGAAAAGAAAAATAAATATAAAAAAGTTGAACCATTAAAATAATTGTATAATTGAGTTTGGTTTGGTCAAATCAGGTTTAAGATATATACATATAATGTTTTCAAATAACAAATTTAGAACATTAAACGCTCAAGTCTAAGGTAAAATTATAATGAATATTTTATATTTTTTGGGATTGGGTTTTCCGTGTCTCAAACTCACAATCACATCACATCACAACTCTTTCTTTCCTTGTCGCTAGCAACAGAAGAGAGGGCGACAAGCAGTCTGGGTCTGGCCCATTGAATCCCTTGTTTACAATTTTTAATGTTTTCTGTGCGGGAATTGTATTATCGAACGCACGACGCGACCCTGGAATCCCTAAGCTCATCTTAACACTTACATTGTTACACATTTGGAAAAGGTATGATGGGGGGGGGGGGGCCTTTGCCTGCTAAATGTCCCACAAAATTACTGGAAAAAAGGTGAGAATATTAAGGCGACAAGCAGTCTGGCCTGTTAAACGAACCTAATCTGCATTTGCCCAAATCCTGTGGACTCGCCACTCCGCTTGAACACCTCCTTCATTGTACTTCCTATTTGTATTAAATTAAGCGCACGACCAAGTGTAAGGAAAGGCTTCTTAACACTCCAGTAATCCTCTGCTGCTCTTTCACTGAGTCTCTCAGATCCAAATTCACAGGAGGTTCTTAACCTGTTGATGACCCTAATTTCCTGAAATGCCTAATGCCAAATCCATGCTCAGAAGAACTTCCACTCACCACCACCCAAAATTCAAAGGAAATAACTGAGTCTTTATTGTAATTCCCTTTTCAATTTCGCCGGTCAGTAGTGCTAGTGGTCCTTTTGAATGTGCGGACACTTTGAGTCAAACACAGGATAAGCCCACCTTCTACCGACAGAAACTTCCGGCTTAAGGAATATTAAAATTAAATACCGAAAACTCAAGGACCGCTACAAATCAGATACTGCACGACAAGTCATAATTTGGTATTGTACTGTAATTTTATTTTTAGTAGTGAGTTATTAATTTTCTACAGGACAGACGTTCATCGCCAATTTTAATTAAATATGTAGAGGAATGGTGTCAAATCACAAAAGAAAACATCTCGACTTTGGGAAAGCAGGACTTACATAACATTTGAAACATCAAAATATTTATTGTAAATTCTATTTTAGCATTCAATACATTTTCATTTGTATTTCGAATCACTGTGTAGATTCGAAAATAAGTCGAGCCACCTAGCCGGTTTGCAGGACTAGCACCGTTTACCTTAGGCTTGGATGATTATGTTAAACAATAAAAAATTATATCTCTAATTTCGTATTTATATATAAAGATTAGACTGAATGGCGAAAGTTCAGGAAATTTGGAAAAAGTTTGAATAGACATAATTCGTGATTTGTGCTGTTGAATTTTATAGTTTTACGCGAGACGAGTTCAATTGGGGAGGACGATGAACCCTAATACAGTATCAATATAATTTCATTTTCAAAAAGTACATTTCAGATTGCAAATCTTATATTAATGAGTGGGTGTTATGCCCTACAAATTGTCGAAATATGTCTTAAAATTCCAAAATATGCACTAGAATATGCTACAAAAAACTTTTGTGCACAAAACAGTAAAGTCAGTATTTTCGAAAAATTAAATACTTAGTAGTAACTCCAGTGAGTTAAGTTGTAAAAGCATATTCAATATTGAAAAACACCACGCATCAAGTCTCGGCAGTTTTTGAAATTCCAAACAAACGTTCTTTCAAAAGTAAAACCATGCCCAAATCCTTTGTATAGAAAACGAATAAAATTGAAAAAAAAAACGTCGAAAACTGCAAAAACATTTTTTTTAACTTCAAAATATGCAAATTTGCAGAAAAAATGCAAAATGTGCATTAATATGTTGGCTTCAATTTGGTTATTGGAACAAAGGCGGTGTGAATCGTGGAGATCATAAAATCAGTAGGCATCAGTAGGCAAGCCCTGGAAAAATATGTTTTTCCGTAATGAAGCCGTTCCCTACTTATTTTTAATTAAAACCGCATCAACCGAATCCATTCATGCTTAGTTGAGTAATTCATTGCTGACATTTTGGGTAAACCCAATCACTGTGGAGTTAGCTAAGGTTGGACTAAAATTGTTAAAGCGATAAAGCTAACCTTGGAAGTTAAAAGTTGCAACTTGAGCCTGCTTATATTTGCAATGGCACATGACAGCCAGAAAGTCCCAGTTCCATTAATTCAATTAGATTTAATTTATTTAATGATCATTAGGCAAGATTCTTGCCCAATCAATCACAATTCAAAGAGTACTAATTAAAGGAAATTATATATACAAGGCTGACAGATAAATCTTCTCACGCGGTTTTAAAACTTTTAGTTCCCTTTTAAAAAATACATACCTACATCATCAGATACATACAAGATGAACACTTTTGGAGCAATCGTTCTTGGACTTAGCCTGATAGCTGTCATTATTTATTGGTAAGACACGGCATTTCATTTAAATCTTTTGAGCGAAGCTGCTGAGCAGAACAGTTTTTTTCAGGTCGAGGTCAAAGCGAACGTTTGAACATTTTCAAGATGAGGATCGTGGAGCCATTTCATCAAACGTGTATGACGTCTGTTCGAACGTCGAAAAACCCTTTTCCCCATCGGCCATTGTTGACGTGGTGGGGAGCTTCGTTCTTTATGACGACAAGGATTGCTCCGATGGATCGGATGAAGTCAACGGAGTCAACTCCGAGCACGCCATTTCCACAGTCGCTTCCAACAAAGCCGTTGCTTGCCCAGAAAATTAAAATGCAAATTTCGCTAAAACGAGAGGAATATAACCTTAGAGAATTAAAACAAAACATATCAGATCCGAGTTGTATCTCATTGGCCAGTATCGACACTTATTATATTTAGTTTGAGCAAATGCGGTGTTCATACAATTAATTCATGATGAAAATGGAATTAATACTTTAAACGGACTTCTCGACCTGCACTTAATCCTGGAGAAATTTAGCTACTTAAATAATTCCACGGTCGTGGGATCTATCATGTATATTAATTTCAATCTTAGTAAAATTACGGTTAACCTTGAATGTCGTGTATTGCGCTAAGTCCATTGCTTTATCACGTCTTGAGACTGAGCCAATGCTTAGTTTCAGCTCTAATTTCAATTATCAGTTAAAACCACCACACCCTTAATTTATAGCTGTTGGGCTTACCCACACTATAGACTGGCTTAACCAAACTTACGAAAATTCAATAGCGCTCAATTTTTAATGATGGAGTATACTCCTGAATATGGAATGTGGAGAGAGGTGAAGTATTTCCCGAAAAACTCCGTTCCCAATCAATTTGGCTAGCGCAGCGCTTAATGATGATGCGACTAAGCTTGGGAAGCGGAACTTTTCGGAGCTGCTCCAGGAAAATCAACAACGGATCGCCAGATGCGCATTCGGTCCGCCACCCTGTATTTAATTTATAACAACTCATAAATACTCCAAGACGTGTATCTTGCGCTTCGATCTGCGGAGGGCTGGAGAACATTCGACAGCTGTATACAGCTCTGTTTAAATAAGTTTCAATGAGTGAATTTCACTAATTCGATTACACTCAATTAAATCTTGCTAATGAGCGTCTCTTACTGTACCAGATTATTCACAATTCAAAATTCATAGACTAATTAATTCCAGGTATATATACCTTCAGAACTCGCACAATTGAATCATTCTCCACGCACGTTAAAATAAATTGATTTTCTAAAAAAGAAATCGATCGGAAGGCACAAGAAAGATGAACACTTTCGGAGCTATTGTTCTCGGATTTGGTCTGCTGGCTATCATTGGTAAGACCAGTTTAAAACAAATACTTTTGTGAATTGCTATTAGCAAAAACACTTTAATTTGTTTCAGGCAGCAGTCAGGCCTACGATTTCATCGACTATCAGGCGACGGATGGTAAGAAATAGTGTACAAGTTCAACAAAACTCAGGGAATTCATGTAGTAACATTATTGACTAAGTCAATTCAAAAATGTACTGTACTGCATGATTAATTATTTTGTAGATTCCGATGGTGGCACCATTTCAACCAACGTGAATGACGTCTGTGCGAACGTTGAAGCTTTTCCAACCAAGGCTATTGTTGATGTGGTGGGATGCTTTGTTCTTTATGATGAGAAGGACTGCTCTGGAGGATCGGATGAAGTGGACTCCGTCAACACAGAATCAGATTATGCAATTTCCAAGGTGGCTTCCTACAAAACTGTTACTTGTCCAGAAAAGTAAAATGTACATAAAGTATGAATGCAATTATACTCCTGAAATAAACAAGCAATAAATTCAAAGAGCCCAGCCTTCTTTTGGTTCTCATTGATACTGTAGTTAGGAAATTATTCGTAGTGAGAAACTTAAAGTGTAGTTCAAAATGCAAACTGTTTTAAAATGCTAAAAAATTATATTTGTCTCGGACTGGGCATCCATAACCGTATTTGTTGTATTAACTAATTCAATGAGTATTTATGGAAAGTATAGCGAGTATGTCTCACATATTTATTGCTTCTTCATTGTTAAAAACTCTTGCATATGTCAAGAACTAGCTGAAGGCCCGCCCTACGGACGGGGGCTAATGGCTTTTCGTCTGTAGTATTACTTATAAAATATAAATACCACTACCTCAACTTCCTGTTTCTCAACCAGTGACACTTCAT
>JAQFYU010002230.1:0-12411 GCA_034694905.1 Ceratophysella granulata
AAATAACACCATATCAAAAGCATCTTCAGTTTTGAGTAGGTAGGTAGGTTCTTAACTCTTAGCTGTTAAATCGTGACAATCTTCAATTTCAAATTTCAACATGAATCAATTCAAACCTTGGATTTTAATCGCAATTTTAACCATAGTCACGATCCAGGTGACATTTTCGGACAATATCAATATCAACCGTTCTCCAAATTCAAAACCTGACCTGTTCAATATACGTCCCAAGACTGCTCGACTCTTGGAAGTGAATAACTTAAAACCTACGAGTGTATCCAATATGAAGCATTTCGTGTACTTTGCCTTCAACGCATATTGTACGGAAACACGACACAATTGGACCTGTCCATACTGTAAAATCCTGGGAAAGAACGTTGAACATGACACGGAATTTTTTGAACTTGATTCAGGAACCTTGGCCTATTTTGCGGTAGACAAGCTCAGAAAGGAGATTATCCTAGCATTTCGTGGAGCGGATCGACTTCAGAATACCCTGTATGCACTTGACACGCGCTTGGTTCCGTTGTCGAGGAATGACAGTTCGGGAATCCGTGTCCACTTTGGATTCTTAGCCGCTCTTCAGACGATTTACTCACCGATGGTCACAAGACTGAGGAGTCTGACCTTAATTTACCCGAAATACAAAGTGATCCTCACGGGTCACAGTATGGGCGGGACCTTAGCGGCTTTGACCTTATTCAAACTGAAGAGGTCAGCGTTGTATCAGGAAACAAGGTTTGAATTGTATACATATGGTGAAGTTCGTTGTGGGAATTTAGCCTTTGCGAAAGCTTTCAATGCCTTGGACGTTCCGGTGGCTCGTGTGGTTCATGGAGCGGATATTTTCCCACATATTGTTGCGTTACCGAGTCGTGGCTATGTACATCATCAGAATGAAGTGTGGGAAGTTAGTAGTACGGATATTCGGAATTGCAATAGAAGATTTTATGAAGATCCGGAATGTTCGAATTCGTTGAGATCAGTTTTCAGCTTTCGGGATCATCATTTTTATATGGGAGTTGATGTTCATCAGTTTTCGTGTACGGCTGGTGAACACAAGTCACCGCCGTTTTAATTTTAATGGTTAATATTAACACTGTGCATCTGCTTAATAAAAAGATTTCAACTTGTTTCTTTCGTTTTTCGGAGATTTGAAATATTTTTAAATACTAGATTCGGAGTTATATTTTAATTTTTTTAAATTGCTAAAGCTTCAACGCCAGTTTCAAAGGTTGCAAAATCAGTGAAACTGAACTATTAAGTGGAAAATTTAGTAAAACCATTTTATATGTAAAAGGTTAAAAATAGTACCAAAACTCCCAATTATCAAATTAATCAATAAACTTGAATATATTGGACTCGGCTCCTTAGTTCCGGCTGCAGAATTTTCAAAATGATGTGGAAAAACTAATTCTTGAGGTCGCATCTACCCATCATATGTTAAGAATAAAAATGGTAAACTTCATATATAAAATGTGTGTAATTGAGATAATTAATATCCCACACGAAGATGTAAAAATGCATGTCAAGTCAAAAAAAAATGGCAAAATACACGTTATATACGTACAATACTCGTCTGCAATGGGCCCAATAATGGTGGCCTCAGCAGCTTAGAGTTCCACTAACTTAATAGTAGTTCACTCGCTCCTCTAAACAAATTAACTCGTACATGAAAAATGGTAAAATTCTTGTATGTCATTTAATGCATGAAAAATGGGAAAATGCATTTACAGCATGAAAAGTGACAAAATACTTGGGGCACATGAAAAATTGCAAATTACATGTGTGCAATGCATGAAAAATGCATGCATAATATATAGAGAATGACAAAATGTTTTAAATGTATTACATGGAAAAAGGCAAAGTACATGTAAGGCAACAAAAATGGGCAAATGCAAGTATCCACTATTACATGATAAATGGTAAAATGTATCTACAGATACAAGGAAGAGTAAATAATGACCATTAAATGCTGCTTTGTGTAAATACGCCGCAGATTCCTAGATAAAATTAGTCAGGCCGATCATCATCGTTCATCGTTCCGTTATGAAAACAAACAATGTACCTGCTGTGTGGCAATTGCAAAAAGTAGGCTCTTAGCTCGAGTTAATAAAAAGCGCAAGGACTATACCTAGCCTTAATTAGCACATTTAATTAAGTACATTTATCTATTAACAACTTTCAATTTCTGTCTTGACACGGAGATCTGCAGTGCTTGGTTTATATCTGTCTGCATTTTGGCAAGCAATTGAATTATTCACTATTCAGTAAAAATTACCAAATTTTAGCCAGTTTGAGGCATTACTATGGTTCATCTGCGGCTTCTGACAGCATTAACTACCTGGTTAATCCTAACCTGCTCCACAATATTAGCAAAACAAGACGACATCTTCATTTTTTCCAAGTTAAACAAGAAATACGTTGCGGAACTTGGAGAAAAAGCTTATTTATTCGACCCAAGTCCCAGTCAAACTTTACCTTTGGCTGTAAACAATCTTCTTCCAACGAATCTGACTGACATCAAATACTACGCCTACTTCGCCTTCATTGCCTACTGTGCTGACACTCGAAGAAACTGGACTTGTACCTACTGCAAAATCCTAGGAAAGGACGTCCAGTACGATTCCCAAGTAGCAAAGTCAATTGCTAACACCCTGGTCTACTTTACGTATAACCATGTGCGACAGGAAATCGTGGTGAGCTACCGAGGGTTAATCAACGTCCCAAACCTTTTTTACCACGTCTCGGACAGACATATGGTCCAAATATCTGAAGACGACAGGTCAGATGTCCGTGTCCACGCTGGATTCTTAACTGCTGTCCAAACACTTTATCCTGGAGTGATTCGAAGGCTCAAGAAACTAACGAAAACCTTCCCAAATTACAAGGTCGTGTTTCCAGGTCATAGTTTGGGTGGGTCAGAGGCTGCATTGACAATTTTTATGATAAAACGGGAACATCTTTTTCCGAATACAAGATTCGAATTGTACACGTTTGGTGAACTGCGGTGTGGGAATTTAGCTTTTGCAACAGAATTTAATGCCTTGGAGATACCGGTTGCTAGGTTTGTGAATCGAGCGGATTTGTATCCACATTTTGCAGCTCCGTTCAAAGACTATGGCTTTGTGCATCATCAGAACGAAGTTTGGGAGTCGGGGAGTGGGGAGATTAGGTTTTGTGATAGGACAGTGTATGAAGATCCGAAGTGTTCAAATTCGCAAGTGCCGATTCACAGTGTATTGCATCATCTCTTCTATTTGGATGTGAATTCGCTCCAGTGTCAACTTGATGATCCGGTGGCAGCCACTTTGCAGATTGTTGTGGATTTGAATGCGTTTTTGCCTGAGGAAGGTTCTAATTTTGTTGGACGGAAGCATTTACGATTTGAGAATATATTTGAGGATATTTTGAAACCTTTGGGAAATATTTTTGGAAAATAAACTGATTTTTTTGAAAACACTGTCAAATTTTTTTTGTGTTGGTGCGACATTGCAATTTTAAAATTTATTTGTAGGATATCATTTGGGTTCACCGCAAATGCAAATAATACGAGTCTCGCCGCAAAATTAATTAATTTTTGCGGACATGCCCGCTACACAAGCACTGAACCTAACTTAACAAAAAGTAAATATTGTTTTAAATATTCAGGAACAAATGAAAATTAGTCATTTAGCGGTAAAAGTAAGTGAATGGTCATAACTATGTAATTTTGCGGTGAAAATAATATTAAATCAGTATTTTTTATCTCACGTATTTTTTGAGTTTTGCGTGCTGAGAAAATACCAGAAGACGTGCTAAAAAATATACTACTAGTGAGAACCCTATAAATGTATACTTTCGCGAATACAGTACTGCATTTATCCTTATTGAATTTACAGAATTCACGATGTAATAAAAAATTTACCAGTTCATATTATTTTTATGACTATTTTGAATTGAAAATTCACACGCTGGCCGGAGCTCCGGTACTGTACAATAAATCAATCTGATCTGATCATCGGGAGCTGGAAACACAAAAATATTTTTATATAATTGTATTAGTATTGTACATAGATTGCAATTATAAAAAAAATTCAGTGTGAATTATACTCATGAACTCATTATGCATCCAAGCATAAAATCTTAACCTCAAAGCAAATATAAAATATATAATATAATAACTGCGAATAAAAACAGAGAATTGCAACATATAATCAACAACTTCCCAACTATTGTTACTGGAACCAGTTTCAAGGTGTTTTTCTATATTTCATTATGTCCAACACACCGTGCGAATTTCTAAATGCGTCACAATTCCTCCATAACGTTCCATCTTCAAGAGCTTGTTGCTCTCCACCGAAAGTAGCAGTTCTCAGGCTTCAACTTATTAAGAAAATACTTAATCAATGAGTTGTGATGTACTACTGTAATAATCAAATATACGACAATACGCGAGGGTCTTTCCACAAATTTTTACTTCATTCCAGGCTGAAGGCTGAACGGCATAGCATTTCGTAATCCCCCCCCAAAAAAAAAAAAAAGTAAATCAAGTTCACACGGAATGAAATGAAACCAAGATTCTTTCAGTGGAAAACATTAAATCAAATATTCCGATTTTTTGACCAAAAGCTCTTATGAGATGGTCCTGTCCGTCTGTCTGTCTGTACCTGTACCCAGTTTCGCAGAAGCACGGTGCAACTGTGTCGTATGTAAGCGGGCTGCAGTGGAAGCTTACAAGGTTTACATTAGCATAGTAGCGGAGAATTTATATATAAAACAGCGTTAAAATCGTTTTTTAGTTGGTCCTTGCAGCAGATGCGTTTAAAGAAGCTACCAGCTTTTTAATATAAATTCTCATATAGCCTATATAAAATGGTTCACAAGTTCTCATCCAGTTTGGCACATTAACATTTGCATCATCTCACTTGGTGTATTGACTTCATCTCTTGTTTAACTTTTAATTCCGATTAACAGGTCCTATATAAAATGGTCCACAAGTTATGATCCAGTTTGGCACATTAACATTTGCATCATCAGTTCACTTGGTATCTTGACTTCATATCTAGTTTAACTTTTAATTCCGATTAACATATCCTAAATAAAATGGTCCACAAGTTTTCATCCACTTTGTCACATTAACATTTGCTTCGTCAGTTCACTTGGTATTTGGTATCTCGACTTCATATTTAGTTTAACTTTTAATTCCGATTAACAATATCCTATCTAAAATGGTCCACAAGTTATCATCCAGTTTGGCACATTAACATCTGCATCATCAGTTCACTTGGTATGTTGATTTCATATCAAGTTCACGTTTTACTTTGTATTAACAATAGCATATAAAATGGTTCAAAGGTTATCATCCAGTTTGTAATACATTAACATTTGTGCTATCATTTCGCTTGCATGTTGACTTCATATCCAGTCGACCTTTTGACTCAGAGTTACAAATTGTATACAATAGTCACGTCGTCTAAATATAATACGTTTGGCTCCTCGCCTAGTACTTCATCCTTCAGGTCGCAAGCTGCCGTCAGGCATGTTTTTGCTTCTGAACTGACCCTCGCCTCGCAAAACTCGTATTTCGCATCCCAGGATTTGATTCCAGGATTCAAATTTCTTTAGACGTTCATCCTTCAAAATTCAACTAGTATGTATTCAAACTCCGAAATTCAAGGATGCTCCGCCTTGCAAATATCGTCTACGTTGTGCTAGGCAGTGCAACACTAATTATATTCAGTATTCATGAATACTACATGAGTACCAAGGGAGCTGACCCGTCTCCAGGTCAAACGCTACCCTTGGCAGTGAATAATTTGATCCCCACAAGCCTGGACAATGCCAAGTACTACATGTATTTCGCCTACATCGCCTATTGCCCGAACAGTCTTCGAAAAACGTGGACTTGCACGTATTGTCAAACGCTTGGCAACAAACCCCAGTACAATTCTGAAGTATCGAATCCCATTACCAACACATTAGCCTATTTTGTAATTGACCATTCAAAACAGGAGATCATTCTAGCCTTCCGTGGATCATGCAACCTTCCAAATTTAATTTACGATATGGACAAGCGCCTAGTTCCGATCTCAGGAAACGAAACTTCAGACATTCGAGTCCATGCTGGATTTTTGGCACTTTTTCAAACACTCTACCCTGGAATTCTGGAAAAGCTGAAGAACAACACTGGAACGCACCCCAACTACAAAGTGGTGATTACGGGTCATAGCCTGGGAGGTGTGTTGGGTGCTTTGGCCGTTTTCAAATTCAAAACAGAGAATATCTTCCCGAATACGACATTTGAGCTCTACACATTCGGAGCACCGCGTGTTGGGAATTTAGCCTTCGCCACTGAGTTCAACACTTTAAAAATTCCTGTAGCTCGAGTTGTTTATCGAGCGGACTTCATTCCACATTTTCCTCCGTACAGTGATGACTTTGTTCATCATCAAAATGAAATTTGGGAGGTGAATAGCCAGGATATACGGATTTGTAGTCGGGATGTTTATGAAGATTCAAATTGTTCCAATTCGGAAGATTCTAAATACAATATTTTCGACCATTTGTACAATTTTGATACGTTTTTACTGAGGTGTGCGTTGGATGATCCGGTAGGTGCGATTCTACAGTCGACTGTGGATTTGAATGCTTTTATTCCTGAAAATCTGTTTAGTGACCTAATTGATAAGCTTATCAACAAGTATCAAATTATATTTCTGCCCATTGGGATCATTTCCTTCAGTGTTGTTCGAGAAATTCGAAAGGCATGAACGAACTGCCGTGTCAAACAATAATTATTGAATTCTATCTCAACTCTCAACTAAATATTTTAGCAGTTATGTAGTAAAGTTCTTTTATTTATTTATTAAGCGAACGGTTGTTGCCAGTCTATTTAGACACAAGCAACATCCATGAGTTTTTAATTCCAGGTTACAGTGGCGAAAAGTATTTTTGGCAAAAACTAGGTATTATTGGCCGGAACTCCTGTGTCGCGAATATTATTTAAATGGCTAAACTTGTCCAATAGGTTAAAAACGAACTAAACATTTTTTAAAACAAAAAATTGATTGTGGCGAAACTTAAATCAAGGAGTTGTGAGTTTCGCCACTAATGCTTTCGCCACTGCAACCAACCGGTAAGGGAGTTTTGAATGTTAAGAATTCATATTTTGAATTGAAGCTACAGATTAATTGCTAGCGGATTAATTGTTTCTTACTTATTATTAATTTAGCACTGGTAAATTAAGTTCGTTTGTTCCAAAAATTGATTTCAGGTTACAATTACGAGTGGCGAAAAACAAGGGATTATCGCCTCCCAACCCCAACTCAGTGTTTAAAAAATTGCTTTAATAGCAAAACTTGTCGATGCGCGGCTCGAATATGACCTAAACTTTATACTTCTTATCAAAACTAATTGAAAATCAATAAAATTAATTGCAGCTCAGTACACAAAATCAAAAAATTGTAAATTTCGTACTTTCTTGCCACTATATCTGGCCATTGAACTTTGGAATTTTGGAAATTCCTGTTTGAATTAAAGCTGTAAAATTCATTTTAAATTATATACGGATTAAGTTTTTAATTATTACTAATTAAACATTAATTAATTAAATTTCTATGTTCGAAAAATTCTCATCATAATGCTTAAAGTCATAACCAATTACAACCACGACTTAAAGTTACGAGCTATGTGACCTACGACGTACACGCTCTTATTGTTTGGAATTGATTCAATAAATCAAATCACAGTTTACACACCAAACCTAAACAATTGTCAGTTAATTATTTACGAGCAATTGTGAAAGCCACCAAATAATTCAGCAAGGACGTCAGGAATACAATGTGCTGGTGAACATCGAATTTTAAAATGTACAAAAAATTTCAAAACAATAACGTTAATTTCACATCTGTCAGATGCGGTGCATAAATTATTCCATATTCCTGGTATTCATTGCGTCACATCAAGCACTCGGGAATGACCCTGAGCCCTACGCAGCATCAGGGTTCAACAAGCTTGTGTCCAGTAAAAACCAAGGTGTGAGTGTCTTTGGCCCATCGCCCTTGGTCGATCTAAATTTAGAAGTGAACAATCTTCAAGTGACCAGCTTGGCCAATGACAAGCGCTACCTGTACTTTGCCTTCGCCGCCTACTGCTCCGAAGAAACTCTAAAAAATTGGGACTGTGGCCTTTGCAAAATTCTGGAATCAAACATTCGTTTCATCACCGAAATCGTGAGAACCGTTGAAGGTACCAAAGCGTACTTGGCAGTGGATAGCGGAAGATCAGAAATCGTTCTAGTGTTTCGAGGATCATTCAATGCTGGCAACTTTGCTTCGGACTTCACGTTGGTGCCACTTCGTTTGAAAAATGGTTCGAATACGGAAATTCGACTTCATACCGGGTTTTATACGGCAACGCTTTCGCTATACAATCCAGTTGTCGAAGAACTTCGAAATCTAATCGAAATTCATCCATCTTTCAAAGTTATTATAACTGGGCACAGTCTTGGCGGTGCTCAGTCATCGATTACAATGTTTCTATTGAAATTTTATAATGTGTTTCCGGAAACACAGTTTGAACTGTACACTTACGGTGCACCGCGACATGGAAATCGAGCTTACGCTACATACTTTAATTCATTGGACATTCCAGCAGCCAGGGTTGTACATAGTGCGGATATGGCCGGTATTTTGCTAAAATTTGGAATTTGGAAGATTTATGAGAAAAAATTATTGTTTTTTCTTAGTACTTATTTTTTATAACTAAAATTTTCAGTACATGCAATGGCCTATTCCATGGGTTTTGTCCATCATCAGAATGAGGTATGGGAAGTGAGTCCGGAAAATGTTTGGAAGAATTGTTCCAGATCCGTTTATGAAGATCAGAATTGTTCCGACTCCCAGGCACACTTGGCCAGTGTTGTAGATCATCTTTATTATTTTGGTGTGGACGTTCGAAGTTGTTCTTCTGAAGATCCAGCAGCATTTCTATTTCAAGTCCCGGTTAATTTGAGGCGTTTCATTTCAACTGAGCTGGTTCCGAGGTGGCCGGTAGATTCGGTGCCTGGAGTAGCTGATTTTGGAATATTTAGTCCGGCTGTACAAAGGACTGGGAAGTAGGACCTCGGACCACTTGACAAGGACCTGACTTGACACACTCACACCTCTAACTCAACTTGAAAATCTAGTTCTTAAGTTTCGTAAATTAAATTAAATTCAAACTCCAATTTTACTGGCGTCATTGAGGGAACCATGGATTTATTTAGTTGATTTTCTATCTTTATGTTAAAATCAAAAAAAATTCGAGATTTGATTTAAATGAACTGAGAAGATTGAATTTAAATGAAAAAACCCCGCATTCCTGTTCCTGTCTACTTCTACTGTCTATGCATCTAAAAACTTAAATGAAAAGAAAGATTTTATTTAAATTGACCAGAGGAGTAATTAACATAATTTCTGCAGAGTGTAGTAAAAGGCTCTCAGCTGAATAGCAATGAAAAAATGCATATAAAATATTATTGTAATAAGAACAACGCTGCGATAATTCATGGTGCGGGTTTGTTTGGTATTTCCGCATTATAAATCATTTTTTTAATAAAGCGAAAAGCTAAGCGAAATGTTTTAAAGATTTTGATAACACCTGGATAACACGCAGACAAGCGTCCTTTTGAACTTTGAGCATTATGATTATGAATTATGAATTTAACATTCTCAATTCTCATCGTCAATTCCTATTCTGAACCATTTTTGAATTTATTCCATTTCGCTTTCGCATTTCGACAACCGATTTTTTTTGTCGGATGAATACTGGTTTCTGGTTTACTGTTTACTGCATTTTTTGGCATTTGAATTCATGTCGCGTCGGTTTTATGTACAAAAATGTGTTGTTGGCAGGCGGGTAGAATATACGGCTGAAATAGTGGGCGTTTTAATGCGCTGAAGTCTGTCATAAAATGGGTAAAGATCAAACTCCGCTTACCATAAATTTTTACATAGATGTAACCATTTCATGTTAGTTAAAAAAGCGGTAAGCGGGGAGTACACTGAAAAAAGCAACTAAACCAAGTTTAAAAGTCAGTACTCGGCATATCATATAAATTCTACATGATATGCATCTTTCCATGTGAAATAAATACGGCAAGTGGTGTTCGTTATAGACAGAACTTAACTCCGCCTATAGTGCAAGGTGTAAGCCGGTCACCAACCACAATCGAACAACCCCGTCTTCTGTCCACGCAACGTCATCTCCAGCATTCAAGCCTGTCTGCCTGTTTCTGCTGCTTCCAGTTCCAGAAGTTCCAGAGTTTACCGGTGAACGGTGAGTTGACCTGTGACCTGTCTCCGCTTCTTCGGTAAAATGGTGAGTGAGAAGATGACGAGGGTGGTGACACTGGGACTGCTCCTCTTCTCCGTCCTCCTGCCCGTCTACACGCAGTACACGTCGGATAAAGAAACCCTTGTCCTCGTGGACACTCTGGCCATCAAAGAAACACATTCCCTCTTCTTCAAGGGTCTTCAGGGTAAGTGCATATTAATTAAATATATTTAAAAGTCATCCCTTAACAACAAATAAGCGCTACGCGGCTACGCTAATTATATCATCAATGAATTCCATGTATGTTTTACATGCATGGAGCATGGTCAATTCAATTCACAATTTTGAATTGAATTACACATGGACATGGACAATGGATGTGCAGTGCATGGATGGATTTTGCCACGTCACAACTGGCCACCTGTTGTCTTTTTACTGTCGTTCATTGGAACGCTACATGTGATATGTGAGGGTGAGGAGTAGCGGTGCGGTGTCGTTCCGGCTTCATGGCATTCAGCAGTTGTCAGCTTTCGGTTATACTGTCACTGTTCAAGTAAACTGTCCATGAACAGGATTGAATGCTTTACTTGTATTACATTACATTGCAGGTAGAAGTTTATGTAAATGCCGCAAGATGTTTAACTTTTAACTGTTTACTATTTTCATATTAGGATGGAGAATTATGAAATGAATGAAGTAGAGATGAGAAAGTTGAAAGTGGATTGTTGACTGACAGCATCATGTCCGAAAGCGGAATTTGGAATGGAATTGGAAAACCCGCTGAATATATTTAATGTTTTGTTTATTGTGTTGCAGATGCTGGCTACCAACTAAACTTCAAACTGTCAGATGAGCCTGGACTTTCGCTGAAGAAATACGGAGTCTGGCTCTTCCAGCATCTAATTGTGTTTGCACCTGGAACTGATGAATTCGGTGGAGATTTGAGTCCAGAAGCCATTGCGGAATTTGTTGACAACGGTGGAAATGTTTTAGTGGCTGGAAGCCCTAATGCAGGAGATGCAGTGCGCGACTTGGCAGCTGAGTTCGGGCTTGAATTGGATGAGCCTTCCTCCTATGTGATTGATCATATTAACTTCAATCCTTCGGTTGATAGTGGAAAGGTACCTATTCAATGAAATGTTGATAATTATGCTCAAGTATATATTTATGGTTGTATAACTCTGACGTATTGTTGAATTTAGCACACTACCATAAATGTGGATTCCAAGAACCTCATCGATGCTCCAGCAATTATTGGTGCAAAACCTGTCGGGCCAATTCTGTTTGAAGGTTCAAGTTTGTTACTTGATCCTGAGAATCCTCTAGTCTTGGAAGTTCTTGTTGCTCCTTCTTCAGCATACTCGTACAACCCCGACAAGGCTGTCACTGATGTAAGCCTTTAACCTTCAATTCAATTCAAATGACCATAATTCTTAAGTGTGCTTAAAATTCATAGTCTGCTTTCACATCATACAGTATCCTCACACCGTTGGAAGGAATACCGTTTTGATCGGAGGTCTCCAAGCACGTAACAATGCTCGAGTATTATTCTCAGGCTCACTGGAATTCTTCTCCGACACCTTCTTCACTGCTACTGCTCAACTGAAGGTAAATAAAAAAATAAAGAAATAAAGTGCTACTGAAAATTGTTCGATAGGGTGACTCATTATTTGTTCAAATGTACTCAGGGTGGAAAATCCGACAAATCCGGTAACGCAGATTTGGTCAAGGCTCTCAGTCAGTGGGTATTCAAAGAGAAAGGAGTCCTGCGACTCAGCAATGTAACTCATCACAAAGCCGGTGAAAGTCACACTCCAGGATCCTACATTGTGACCGAAGAAGTGGTCTACAACGTCGTCATCGAAGAACTCCAGAATGGCGTTTGGAACGGATACACTGCGCAAGACATTCAACTCGAATTTGTGCGAATTGACCCCTTTGTCAGAATTAATCTGAAGAGGGTCGGAGCCAAGTATGAGGCTCGATTCGTTATTCCAGATGTCTATGGAGTCTACCAATTCAAGATTGACTATCAAAGGAAGGGCTACACTTTCCTCAGCAGCGCAACTCAGGTAAATCTCTATACATACATTGAATCGTACTTAGGTGGTGGTT
>JAQFYU010002231.1:0-12408 GCA_034694905.1 Ceratophysella granulata
ATGATGTAGAGTTAGCATTTAATGCAATAATAGAGGGCCAAAATATGCATTTAAATAATCAGCATTTATGCCGTTTTATGTATTAAAATATGTCGTAAACAAAAACATGGAGAAAATGCTTATTTCAGTCAGAATTTTTAGTGAAACATAGTGAATTTGTATAATTTTTTGACTGAAAACCATCAAACTATGCAATAAATACGGAAAACCTCAAATTATGCACAATATTGTTAAAAATGAAACATGTTAAAGTATGCAAATAAAAATCGGCAATTTGTAGGTACGTGGACCCTGGTTCACCGATATACAAACGTTGGCCAACATTAATCCGTTCTAAAGTACATGCAAATGGGATTTAAAAACCTAACCCTAGATGTCTTGATTTCATGTCAAAGTTTGAAATGTTTACTCAATACTGCCTGAAAATAGAAATCCTCTCGATTTATGAAATTGACACCAGATCCAGATCCAGACTCCAGTTTTGAAAATCGGAAACATGACATCTATGAATTAAACTAAAAAATAGTTCGTGCTGAATAAAATTAATTAACATTGTTGCAAAAGGCGGTGAAAATACAAGTACACCCTCATATTTGTATTTTTGACTCAATTTATTAATTGATTTTTATTTACCGACATATAAGGTAATTTTATACGTGGCATAGTATGTTATAGTACAGTATGATTTTTTTTGAGGCAGGTCGTCATTTTTGACCAACCATTTCCTACTTTTCTTCTTTTGTTGTAGGTATTCTTTCTTCTTCTTCTCTTCTGTTGAACACCTATAGCTAAACATTGACGAGGAGTAGTAATGTTTAAATTCAAGGTACCGAACAAATTATTTCCGTGGAGATGATTTGTTTAACTTCAGTTTTTTTGAATATTGTACAATAGGTCATAATCATTAACATTACCGAAATTAATTAATTATTTATTTAGTAGTTGGGCTATCTTCAAAGGTTTGTAATTTTAAATTTGTACCGTCTCTGGGTACGAACCACAATACCATTGTAAGTTTTTGGTAGACCTAAGCATAGTGATTTGAAGCCTTATTTTTCCTTATTTGAACTAAAATCTAAATGTCTAAATCATAATCCTAATGATGGAACCTGATGAGGATTCTAACGCACCGTCGAAACAATTCATCAAATACAAATCAAAGAAGTACATGCAACAAGTTCCCCAACTCTAGTTTTAACACTTAGGTGTGTGTAATTAGTTCTATGTAGTATAGATGCGTCTCAACAATAGGCGACGAGGAGGAATAAGAAGATTAATTTTCTTAAGGATACAATTAGTAATACGATAATACAATAGAGTTCAAGTAGTTCTCCCATATTTCCCTCCCACAACTTTTAAAGAGACGCCCATCGCAAATAATAATTTGTCACTGAAGAGGCAACTGGGAATTGGCATCTTCGTAGCTACCATTCATGTACAAACTCCCATTACATGAATGTATAAATTAATAGTTTCTTCTCATAAGGGACAACAACAAAGAATAACACAAAAAAACAATAAATTAAAATGAGAGAAGCAAAAAAAAAACACAACATACAAATTGCATGAGATGACTTGAGAGATGCAAAAACAATGAGACTTGTAGTAGAATAAATGCATGTGATGTATACACATAAGAACAATATTATGTTAATTTGTAATTACTTTGTAGGTCTTCTGTTAAATTATCAATTGACGTTTTTGATAATCTAATAGTTTGTGTGGCAATTAGGAGGACGAGAATTTTTTGAGAATATGTTTTGTATATTTTTGAAAAAATGAGATAAATTCAAATTCTCGAACTCATTTTGTAATCTAATGCCGTTTTGGTTTCAAGTCTTAATTTAATTTGCACTCTCAAGGATCTTAAATTAAAAAATAGTCTTACAAATTGAATACTAAATTTTTTTGGTTGTTTGTAATAAAAAAAAGGAATAAATTCTTACAATACTCTAGTATTACTTTTGTTGCATCTAATTTGTATTTTGGTATTGTTCATGATTGCCAAGCCAAGCCAGAAACACGCTCTCAGTTATCTATATCCTAAAGTAGTCAAAGTTATGCCTCACACACGAGGTATAAAACAATTGTAGCTGAGAAGGGATGATTTGGTGAGATTAGTCCAAAAAGGAAATAGAGAATATAGAAAGTGCTTTTATGATGTGTTGGAGGAAATTATTAAATTAGGCAGATGAACGATTAGGATGTGGTTTAATGCTCCCTGCCAGCAAAGCCTTGAATGAAGGTTAGACTTCAATGTAGATGTATCCATAATTAGTACAACGTACAATAATAAAATCAACTCTTCCCAGGATGGTATTTTCAAAATTTAAGCTGATCAGAACACGATATCGAACATTGAGCCAAAGTTAACCCATCCCTATGGAAACAGACAAATTTGGTCAAGTTTTGCATTTAGGTTACTTCTAAAATACAGAGACGTGACATAATCCATAGTCTAACCTAAATGAGTTATTGTAATGCTCGGCTAGCTTCATAAATTTTGTCCTGAGCACTTCCGTGTGACACGAACTAATAGAAATTTATTTAGGAGACTTTTATAAATGACCAATTTCGAGTTCTGATCCAGAGTTCTATCTGCATACATGCTAAGACTTCCAACTCACGCACCTTCCTGCAAAATGCAAGTGTTCGCGTGGAGTCTTAATGTGAATGTGAAAGAAAGATGGTTTCTACTAGCATTTCTCATGCTCTGACTCTGATTATGAATATTGACCGTCTTGGACTTGAATGTTTCCCACTAGGAAACCCAGTCATTATGATATCCCTAGTGCAGTACATCTAAGAGCTTACAAATACAAAGTCAGAATAAAAAGGGGTAATAGGCTTGCCTCAAAAATTGTAACCAGAAAAACGTTTTGTCCTCGGTTCCAGAAAATAGGAGACTTATAGTCCTGATTAGAAAATGCTCTCTGCTTGCTTTCCCTCGGAGAAAGTCAAGAGGTGGCCATGGCCAAGCCCAGGATGAGTGAGTCCCGTTAGCCCTATCATTAGTGTAGGTACTCATGATTGAATGTATAGAAGATGTAAGCAGCTTAGGCTTGTCTACAGTCCGCTACTTTCACGAGAGCAGAGGTCTACGTGAGTGTATGCAATGCATGTAGTAATTGGGTGATTTGGTATGTACTGTACAGTAGTGAGTGAGGCTCAAATTAGTGACTCGAGTTGATTGTGGAGGAGGCAAGAGTCCCAAATTGTAGAGTACTTTTCCCTAGTATTTAACTCCTAAATACACATCAATTAAAGTTCTGCTCCAGCCCAGTGCCAGAGGAGTGAGGGCTATGTGGAAGGGTGGGCTTCAGGAGTCACAAAAGCTCCTGTTCAACTGAGAGTCTGCCTGAGTAGGCAGATGGAATTCAAAAAGGTACTTGTAATTAGAGTCCCTCATTTCTTAAGTTTTTAATAACAATGTAATTATGAGCCATTATCCAACCAAGAGCAATCATGCCACATCCATCCGAGCAAAATTTGGGGGGAAAAAAACTGAGTGTGGAATAATTAAGTCCATGCATTCCTATGACCTAAGTAGGTTTAATAGCAAGGGCTAATGTACATCACTTCAAGCTTTGGGGGCTCCAGCATCGCATCTGTCTGCCTAGCCACTCAATCCGCATTCCTTATCACCAATGTCCTTTTTGTGGCCATCCAACACGAGTCATGTACCAAGATGATCTTCTCCCAGGTTTATCCTCGTATTGGATTCCGTCTAATATTAATTAGTAATTAGAGAATAATTGTCACTCATCCTTCAAACTCAAACCTAGCTAGAAGGCCCAAAGCCCATCAAAGAGCTCATAGTGAGACTTGTATTATTGTTCCACCCCAAAAAATCCTAGATAAAAACTCGTCCACCCTCATTTTCCATAATTTACACATAATCATAATAATTCCATTATCAGACAATATTTATTATGTACTTGGACACATTCTATTATTCTATTCAACAATTCTGTCCCACGCCCATATTATGTCCTCATATATAGTATACTTTCTTTTTTTTTCTATAAATTATAATCTTTCTCTACGATCCTATCATTAAACTACACTCGGACCTACTCGACTACCTACCTGTTCAAACAAACAAGGAAGCAAGCCAAAAAGTAACACAAAAAAACCTGCCTGCCTCTACTATACTACATACTGAGGAATAATGAAATGTTACAGGACAATGAACAGGCTAACAACTTCCATAATTTTTTTCTTCTTTTCCATTCGTCCTCCCTACAATAAATAACAGGTAGCATGGCATAACATTAGAGTACAATGTACAATACGAAAAAATCCCCCCTCAAAAATCCATGGAATAACAGTTAAGCCTTTTGGACCAAAGTGAAACTCGCCAAAGTTCTTTTGATCACCAGGCCTATCTGTAACGCAGGTAGGTTTGTGTGGACTAATAACTCTATTTTCATTTGTAGTAGATTAATCTCTCTCTCACACCTTCTTTTTCCCTAGATTCCCTCACAGATTGTTCAACTGTACAGGAGGAAACAATGAAGTGGTTCAGAACGTAGTTTTTGGGAGACCCAGCCTACTTGCACACACACACAAAAGATAAAATATGACTTCCTTCAAAAACCGTATCATTCCTAATGTCCTACACAATTAGGTAGCCTAGGCGTGGAGAAACCCACGAATTTCTCTATTAAGAAGAGTATGGAATTACTATTATTAAAACACGATTTGTCAAAAAAGAGTTAAATTTACATTCGGAGGAGAGGTTTGTCAGGGAGTAAAATGAATTAGCCCAGCTGACCTTGACCTCTGCCTACCTCAAATTGTACTTACACACGCTCCTCCTTCCCCCCGTCCACTTCCCCCAAGCTATACGTTCTAGTCTATGGTACTACCCCCTTATGGCTCACAGTATTTCACCTACGTCACGCCCCGAGTGTGCGGTTAAGTACTAAGTTTTAAATGAAGTTACGAGTCAAATTATCCGAAAAGCAGAACTGCGACAGAACATTGTGATAGGGAAATAATTTCAAGAAATATTACAAGATTTCCGCCAAATTCCAGATACGATTTGAAAATAAAAATTCTCGTAATTAACGTTTGAATTTTAAGAAAATTCTGATACAATTCAGTGATGGAATTTCTGAAATTTTAAATGCTAAATCGTGATGGGTTGTATTCTGATTAGTTCTAAATTTTTATTTTTACATCTTGTGATGGCTCTTGATTACTGTAATTTTATATTCTGTGATGAATTTGGTTTACAATTGTAAACACTTGTGTAAGGATAATGATTACTGCAATTATATTCTTAAATTCAGCGATGGATTTTGACTGCTTTAGTTTTAAAATTCGATTCAGAAAATTCGATTCGATTAAAATTTGAATTTGTTGATGAATTTCTATTACTGTAATGTTATAATTTGCAATCTGTGGGGCTGTTTTACGTGTTTTACCAGGATATTTGCAATACTAAAAATCGTGACATAGAAATCAAATCATATAAATACTTTTGTTGCCATTTAACCGGTACTTAATTCTGTCGTTTCAATGGGACACGGTTTAAGTTCAATAGACAATGTTCTGTCGCGCCTCCCTTTTTCAGAGGCCTCGTAACATGAAGTCCAATTAGCAAATTTTCTTCTCAAATAACGAATGGCTTGTAGCCACCCATCAAAATGAGCCGATTTACGGTTTACGCTCTTAAGTGATAGAAATTCAAAACTATTTTATATTACTTACTAAACTATGAGCAACAGCCAACTTTGCTAGAGTGATTGTGTTGTACTATACATGCAATTTTTGAAGCTAGAATTGTACTCAATTGCCCCGACCCACGCAATCCACTAGACTATGTATGTAATATTGAATAGTTATAAATCTAAAGTAACGAAAATACCAACCCCATGTGAACTCCCTAGCTTAAGCCTAAGATTAGGTCTAAGTAAGTGTGAGAGTGTAGTGTGATTTATGTAATTGTAGTGCATACTGTTAAATATGTTCATCTTGTGTAAAGTCAGGCAATATTATCCATGAATACTCCTGTTTGTTTCACCTATCAAATTGGAAAGCAAACTGGGCAGGAGATTGTTTTCTTCCACAAGTATCTCATTGTTGTCCTACCTAAGAGTTCCTAATTGGCTAAGTACGCTATCACTTATCTTACGAGTTGACTAATAACTCTACATTTCTCTACTAATGATAATGTTTTACTTAAACCTAATTAGTGTGTGGTAGTGTCAGTGCTATCATTATCCTAGTAATTCGTAGAATGCTCTGTGTATGTAAATGTAGGACTTGTTTGTGTATAAGGGTTTCTTGGAAATAGTTTCCTTCTTAAATGACTATTTAAATACATGTCCATTATCCAAGGATTACATACACACTAAAAGAATGGGGATGCAGTATATAATACAACTGGTAATTAGAACCATTATTTTCATATTTAGCAAATCAGACACACCACACCCAACCCTAATTCAGTATCTCCTCAGAGCGACAGTGATAAGCATGTAGAATTTGTCTTACATTAGAAGTACATTATAAGGGACTTAACTAGGCTTATGTCTAAGAATGGGTTGGTAATTGAAGAAATTAAAATATCCAAAAAGTTTATAGCACGTCATAAAATTTGTAGCATATGGTGCGTGGCGTAGTATTCTAAATACTGTTTTGCATTCCTGATTCAGAATTTGGAACTAAATTTTAGAATTTGGAAGAACAGGATGCCGTAGGTCGTGGAAAGTGTGCGCTGGTCGAGATGTAACCTCACGATTAGTAAAATGGGTGAGACTGAGAGGGATTTTTTGAAAAAGTGTGATCATGGTTCATCCTTCCTGTCCTCCTTGATGGTCATCTTTTAGGAGCAGTAGAGTGAGAGCTCACCGCCAGATCTCCACGTGGTCACGGACCTCGCCTTCAACTGAAAAACAAAAAGAGACAATAAATACATTTGAAATGTCTATTTTTGGAAAGTTGAGAAAATGTGGAGTCAAAAGGGATGGAGCAGCGAAGCTATTTGTTAGGAGTCACCCATACGTTACGTAGTCTGACATACGGAGGGCACAGAGGCTCGTCGGGCTTGAGAAATGCATAATACATTATCCAGGGTTTCCGTAGTCCAGGTAGGAAGGGGAAACACGGTGGAGTGGAATTACAATGGAAAGGGGTAACGAAGGAGAGAGGAGTGAGGCAGACGAGGAATAAAAAAGAGAAAGAGACAGAACAATGTCACATTTGAGTGTAAATTATGCAGTTTGTTCAATAAGGATAATACTTCAGGCGGAAGGATGGATAAGTGCAAGGGAAATTCGAGCAATTCTCCTTGCTCTCCCGACTACTCCCTGTCAAGATATGTTAGCATATGCCTTTCGAGTTCTCCATGGAACCAACCTACGCTCTTTGTCATGCTGTCCAGGCAATTATTCTTCTCAATGTGTCCCTCCTGTCTCAAAAACTACTGGAATTGATTGAAGTCTCACACTGCAGAATCTATTGTTTGACCAGCTCATCAGAGTCGTCAATCTCAACTCATATTTTGAGAATGAGAATGAGTTTGAGACGAGAATTGAATTGGGCCTATGGCTATGTGTTTGAAACGAGGTGAGAATTGGTTAAATGGATATGAGTTTGAGATGAGGTTAGAATTTGGCCTATGGCTGTGAGTTTGATATAGGGTGATAATTTGGCCCACATGACTTTGAGAAGAGAATTGAGCATATGGTTATGAGTTTGAGATGAGGTGATGAGTCCAGAACGTAGAGACATTTCCATGGATTGAGGATGATTGGAGTTGAGAATTTTGGAATTTTGTTGAGTTGAGTATATATTCGTATGTAAACCAGGGAGAGCAATTCGAAATCATACAAAATTGAAGAACCTTGATTGTCACAGGAAGTGAGTTCAGATAGTAGATATGAAAAATCTTAACTGTGCAAAATTGAGAATCGCGGGAAATGTTTAGAGTTTGGGATTGGGCGTGTTGAGAATTGAGAGCCGAAGGTAATTGCCTAAATCTAAATTTGAAATGAGCTGAGTTAAGAATATTTTGAGAATAATGTTTTCGCTTGACATATCTGGTCCTGAGGTCGGTCTTCAGTTTCTGAGACTACAGTGGCTTTAAAATCTACAATTTCTTGATATACAAATCTGATTAAGAAGTTCCAACAATACATCTTAATTTTTTAAATAGATACAAAATGCAATGACCTCATTCGAAATGACATTTCACCACTCGCCACTCTCATATAAAATCTTGTTTAAAAACGCAGCTACAATAGGCCGGCATTCAGTTATAGCTAGATATAAGTCTGATTTGGTTAATTTAGGCGTAGGTACGGCTACGTCCACATAATGGGAGATAATGAGTGTTGGAATGAATTGTCGGTCTGGATTCATATTTTGATTGTTACCTATTATGTAACACCCATTTGTAAGGTGGATTTTCTCATTTTCTCGTATGGCAGAGGAGGGATGGTCCTATTTTGACCGAGAAGGGTTTTTGGTACCATACCGTACTTGAGACAGCCCAGAGTCATCATCATCATCATCATCATAATCTATAACTCTGAGGAAGAGATAGGGAGGCTACAAGGGATGAGCTCAATAACGTGGACATCCTTCCATAAATCATGTCATTTCTCTATTGTAGATGCCATGGAGCTAGCCTCCACGATGCATAAATCATGCAATCTACCCTCAACCCAGGCAACACTCACAAAATTCAACCTCGGCAGTTCCAGATCCAAAACCCAAGAGTACCAACTGACTACCACATAACCCATACGTTCCGGTACTTCAATATATTTTTCATAAGTTGGAAAATTAAGAGTCGAAAAGTTCAATCAAAATATTTCTTTCTACTTTGTGCTTCTATATACGAATATGCACTTGAGCTTCAAGCATTAAATATTTACTGTTGTTTATATGAGTCCAAGCATAAACGACCATATCAGCTTAACAATTGACAAAATTGAATAAGTCAACATAATGACGTTATTCGAAATTCAAATAAATTCATAATGCAATGAGATTCTATTGTTGGAAAGGAAACGATTCAACTTTTTCATCGATTATCCGAACACCGGTTAACCGGTATTTCGTGTTGTCACTAAAAACCGGTTCTCGACCTCTGCACACACCGAAAAACCGGATATTTCCAAGATATTGCCGGATTCTAATTTTTCGGTTTAACAAAATTCAAGTTTCAAAATCCGGCTAGTTTTGAAATGAAGCCAAAAAGCCGGTTTCGTGAAGCGTTCCGGCCTCATATTCCCCATATGAGTCCCTTTCGGTCTAGAATGAGTCAACTCATGGCGGACTCCAAAGCGAAGGAGAATTCATGGAAAATATAAAAATCTATTTTCTTTCTACATCGACCACGTCATGTTCCAGCTCCTTCGTTCAAACCTTTTTTTTCCTGGACTAACTACATTGATCCAGTTTTTTAGTCGCGAAGAAAGTAATGGTAATAGAAAAGGAGGAGAAAAAAAGCCCGAGTCACTCCCAAGACTTTCATTTTGACAACCACTAAAATCCACAAACAATAACCCAAGCCCCAGCTCCTCTAGCCAGAGATATGTTCCTCGAGACGCTCACAAATTTCACTTCTCTCTCCTCCTCCCTCCTCTCCGTACAAATTTCCATAATCCTCAATCTCATCATGTCCACGAAGGAATCTCCTTCAGCTCACGGTGTGAAACCTTTACACAACAAATTAAATCAGAGCTCTACGCTCCAATATGATTACAGAGTGGTGGTGGTATGATGGTAGAGAAGGGCCTAGTCCGGTCAGGTTCATAAATCCTCACCTACGCAGTCAACGGAATAATCCCAATCTCTGATGCGATAATATCTAGCGAGGTAATGACTTTTTGCTCTTCTCGCTCAAATACATGGAGCCACTGGGACTGGGAAACCAGACTCCCGGGTTCCTCGCTTAATTCAGAATATTGACTCTTTTCACATGCCATATTTTATTCAAGCTTGCGTCTTGATTAAAGTTTGATAAAAATGTGACAAGTGGATATTAAAAACCTGAACTTTCTCTGAAATCGACTCGAACCACCCTGTATTTTCTCTGAACATAAATAGAACCCAATAACTCTTTCGAGCCCATCCCAATTCACACAAAGCCGGAGAAAAGAAAGTTTGAAATGGAGTAGAATAGGTTGGAGCTAAGCCTTGGTAGATACAATAGGTTAGGTTGAGACAAAAGAGGGAAGGAAGGAGGCTTGTGGTGAGTGAATCAGAGGTCAAAAGGAAATCATGGTGAGTTGATGTTGATTTGATGGGAGATTTATATGGTGCATTCAACGAGTCTGCTCGAGTAGGACGGAGGACAGTGATGGATAAAACAGAACGAAGCCAACATTAGGCCCAGGTCCACATTGCATACATTATCTCCTCTGCTCTCATTACAATCGATGTATGGATGGTTGGACGAACATCATCAATCCTCAATCATTAGTGGAAATGTTCTGTAATGTAATCTGGGATGTGGCCTCCACTTCTGATGTACATGGCTCCAAGCCTCTTCTCTGGCTCTTCCGAGTGAAAGACTAATCTTTGAGTTCAGAAACGGTTCAGATCAGAACTTGAGTGCCTAACAACCCAAGAATACTTCAAACCGTCAACTCCCATGTCGAGCCAAGGTATTTGTACGTAGTAGGGCTATTGTGTTCTGGTTCTGTTCGAAAGACGCGTACGTAAACCATGTTCTACATCCCAGTCCCAGTTTGTAGTTTGACTTGCAACAAGTCTATACATGACTGAGTCCATTTACTCAATATAAATTGCCAAGTCCTGACTGACATTCTGCAATTATTCCACTCCTTGTATCACAATACTCGTCCAGATCCTATCCAACCAACAATCTTCTGTGATGACGGTAAAAAAGAGTTGGGATCAAACCAATAGGCTCTCGTTTTACAATCTAAACTGGAACAATACATTTATTGGAGCCCTCCACACAATAGGCCTCGTATTTCCGTCCTAAGTGTAGAGGAGATGGCAAAACATTCCCAAAGTTTGAAGGTATTGGTGATAAGCAAGGTCGGTTACTATGTGTTGCTATTTAATCCACAGCTTACAAAATTAATTACGTGTTGATCGAAATAGAATCGGTTAATCAAAAGTTAAAACTACCGACTGGAAAAATAAATTGGTTAACCAGAAATTCAAAAATTTGGTCAAATTGATTCTTAAGGTTTGGCTGAGTTTGGCTAAATTCCCGCAACCCCCGAATCGCATAGCATTAATTTCATGCAGATTAGGTTAGATATTGTCGAAACCATCCGAAAAACATGTAAATTCTTATGTCAACATGTTTTATTTTGGTCGCCTCGATAAATGAAATCCTAAAAAGATCGAACATTAAGGAATATCGAGAGTTCAAATGAACATTTTTGTACACAACTTTCAAAATAACGGACAGTCAAATGAAAGATTTCAAAATACGCTTCATAGCAGCCAATCCCTGACAACACGGATTACTCTGAGTCCATCAAACCAAACGGAAACCAGATGAGCCTGAGTGTCTGAGTGTATTAATACATGAATCTCTGGCACGACGTACTCTCCCTCCGCACGTAAAACTGTAAGTTTCTTTATGAGAAAGTGTAACGATCAAAGACGGAGATCTGTGCGAGGCTCATCCATCTCACTCCGTGAATCCTGGTCGACTTAGTTGTTCCTGCAGGCAAGAACCCAGTGGAAAAAAAGAGCCAGTCCACTTCATCATCATCAGTCCCGATGGGATAATCATAGTTGGCAATTTTGAAGCTCATCTCCGTCCAATCCATGGTCAGACCAAAATGAAACAATAGTACCACAGAGGATCTGCCTATCTCTCCAAATCATCATAACATATATTAACCAAAACCACCGACTCACATTTCATCCCTTCAAGTCGTGCTCTTCACCCCAAAAAATCCCAAAAAACCCAAATATCTAACCTTTCCCTTATCAAAGAGTAACTATCAAAAGCACGCATTCACAATCAGGGGGAGAAACAAGGCTTTTATGCATGACATCACTCTCTAATTCCTTCTTCCCAGCCAGCCTTTGGTCTTCAGAATGTATTGTGTGCGGTGAAGTACCAAAGTTCAAACTCGGCGAGTGTACCAGAAAAATAATAATTCCTGATTCAAATCTTCCGATTTTTTCTAGTTCAAATTCCAAATCTCCTTTTTTTTTCACCAACTTCAATTTCCTGGGTTGGCTCAAAGAGAAAGAAAAATAGTTTAGGGCCAGTTCAGCTTCAAGTTGAGTTACCTAAATTCAAATAAATATGCAAGGAAGGGAATGAAAGCTCGGTCGTTGAAGATCTTCCGCATAAAAGCTAAACTAGAATGGAATGACTGTCTTGAGATGGAATACGCCAATGGAGATAAACCCGTCATTCCTCCGTTTCCTCGTCTATTTCTGTACTCT